>PVJC01006363.1:0-55214 GCA_004026665.1 Murina feae | reverse complement strand
GAGGGGGTGCCTGCTCCAAGCCTCCACGGTGTGCCTGGGGGCAGGCCCCCAGCAGGTAGACACACACAGGAGGACTGCTCTGAGCCTCAGATGCGGCTGGGGGCAGGTCCCCAGTGGTGACACACACACATACACACACACACACAAAAGGCGCTTGGGGCCATCCTAGGACATCCACTGAGGGGTCCCAGACTGTGAGAGGGCACAGGTCGGGCTGAGGGACTCCTTCCACCCCGAGTGCACAAATTTTTGTACACCGGGCCCCTAGTCTATAATAAAGCCAAATTAACAGGAGGCCATAAATGAGAATGCCCAAATAGCCAAAACTGTGTTGAAACCAGTTGACTTTCAAGGAAATAGGTAGGTTAATTTAAACTGGTGATCAGTGAGACACTTTTGTGGTTGTATCCTTAGATTGAACATCAAACCTAACGCTATCATGCATGTGATTTTGGAGTCAGAATATGTGTTTGGAATCTAGCTTTGTCACTGTGAGGCTATATGTCAGGGAGCCATGCAACCCTTCAAGCCCTCAGTTCCCTCATCTGTAAAATAGGAGTGGGAGCTCTTATTCATCTCTGGCAGATTTCTTGTGAGAACCAAGGGAGATAGCGTTTGTCAAAGGTCTCTACAAACTCTATGGCACCTTACATTGTCACCTTCAACATTATCAGAATAATAATGATATTGACAACAACATTCTAAGATACAGTGTGGCCAGGGATAGAGATGGGCATATACAGGTGGCAAATAACTCTCTCTCCAAAGGCAGAATTGATACTTGCCTGTGATATTGCCTACTACCTGCTCTTCCCCACCCTCAATTGCTTTGGACTCTTATACCCTTCTCTGATTAGTTTTGTTTTTCTATGTTCCCAAGTTTGCTTGTCAGCTTCACTGATGGCTTGCAGGGATGGGGAACCTTTTTTCTGCCAAAGGCCATTTGGATATTTATAACATCATTCTCAGGCCATTCAAAATTATGAACTTAAAAATTAGCCTGCTATATTTGGTCAAAGGTTTCATTAACTCACCCCTAATGCCTTGACAAAGCCAGACCAAATGATTTCGCAGACCTTCTACAGTTCCCGGGTGGGCTGGAGGTTTCCACCCCTGAAACCTTACCAGGACTGAAACTTGACATGTTTAAAGTTAAAATCAGGTTCATAGCTGGTAAGTGACAGGTGAGAGTTGAACCCAGGTGATCTAGTTTCATAGTATTTGTTCTCACTAACATGCTATGTGATATTTTTGGGTGTGTTTGAATAAAATACAGGGAACAGATTGAACAGGAGAGAGATTTGCTACAAGGAGAATCATGTAAAGTGGTTCACATAGGGGATTCTTAGGGTCTGAACTACGTAGTGGTTGGAGCCTCCAAGTCAGATAGGAAAATTTAAAGGGACTGGCTCATGCAAGTGATCTATGGACTGAGGAGTGTGTCCAATGACTCTCTTATTATGGTTACAGGTAATTAAGGGGGAGCAGTTAGGTAATTAAATTATTCATGGGACCATGTGCAAAATACTGGGGAGAGGTGGAGGTTGTAGTGAATTGTAGACATGTGCTCTGTGTTGTTTTATATTTTGATTTCTAAAAAGGAGTTTTAAATTTTACTCTTCATGTAGAAACCACTCATTTTTATATGATGGAAACTAATTTTAAAACAACAGACAACTTTGTGTGACTCAGTTAAAACATACCTTCTACTTGACTTAATCCTGCAGCTTTCTGTTTATAATCTCTGCAATGATTCTTGATGGACAACTAAGAGAATATTAATGCCTATAAAGTAGTAATAAAAGTAGGCTGGCATGTATTTTTGTGGATGGACTATATGACTAGATGAAGTAGAGGGCAGAAAATGATTTGAAGAACATAGATCAGTATGATAAGATGAAAGGAATTTCTAACGGATGTAGTCATAATTACATCATCAGTGTTGTCATGTTGAAGGTTTTACTCTATACAAAAAACGCTCTTTACAAATTTTATATTTGTTTACTGTAAAGCACTAGACATTATCTTAGTTCTAAAAACAATCTTTTGAGGCAGGTATTATTATTATTATACCTATTTTATAGATGAGGACAAGTCTTAAAACAAGTGAATGACAGAATCCAGGTTTTCCAGTTACCAAACTCTGTATTCCACTAGGAATACCACATAAAGCTTAAAGAATAATGTCTAGAAATATACCAGCTTTCTACATACCCATTTTTGAAACTTACAGTTTTTATTTTGAGAGAGTAGTAGATTCACCTGCAGTTGTAAGAAATAATACAGAGAGACACTGTGTATGTTTTCCCCAATGGCAACATCTTACAAAACTATAGTATTACATCACAACCAGGATATTGACATTTAGATACAGCGAAGATATAGGCCATACCAGTTCTGTACATATTTTAGATATAGACCTAAGTATTTATATCTTTTTAGCGTAGATATAAATGGTATTTAAAAATCTCATCCATGTGTTTATTACCAGTGTATTGATATAGAATTTATTTTTGTATGTTTACCCTGTATTCTATGATCTTGCTGGGCTCACTTATTTATCCTTGGAGAATTCCTTGAGATTTTACTTTTTTAATGTAGACAACCATGCTATGGGCAATTAAGAACAGGTTTTTTGTTTCTTCTTTACTGATCTGAATGACTTTACTTCTTTTTCTTGCCTTACTATACTGGATATAATTTGTAGCATATCCATAATATCTATAATAATAAAAGCATAATATGCTAATTAGACCAGACAGCTGAATGACCTTCCAGACATCGTTCCTGACATCCTTCCAGATGAAGACGCTATGGCATGGGCTGAAGTAGAGGTGGTTAGGTGTGATCAGGCAAGCAGGCAGAATGGTTAGGGGTGATCAGGAAGGCAGTTAAAGGTGGTTAGGGGCAATCAGGCAGGCAGCGAGTGCTTGGGGCAATGAGGCAGGCAGGTGAGCAGTTAGGGGTGATGAGGCAGGCAGGCAAGTGGTAAGGGGCGATCAGGCAGGTAGGCAGAGGCAGTTAGAAGTGATCAGGCAGGCAGGCAGGCAGAGGCTATTAAAGGTGATGAGGTAGGCAAGCAAGTTGTTAGGGGTGATGAGGCAGGCAGGCAGGTGGTCAGGGGCAGTCAGGTAGACAGGCAAGCAAGCAGTTAGGAGCCAGCGGTACTGGATTGGGAAAGGGATGTCCGACTGCTGATTTAGACCCAATCCCACAGGGGTCCTGAATTGCAAGAGGGTGCAGGTAGGGCTGAGGGATCCCCTTCCCCAACCCCATTCCCGTGGACAAATTTCGTGCGCCGGGGCTCTAGTGTTCAATAACAGGTGAACATCCTTGCTTCGTTTCTGGTATCAGGGAGAAAACATTTAGTATTTAAGTATAATGGTAGCAATAGTTTTTTGTTTACTTTGTCATGTAAATGCTTTCTATGAAATTGAGGAAATTTCCCTCTTTTCCTATTTTTCTGAGAGCTTTATCATGAATGGGTGATTAATTTAGTCAAATTCTTTCCTGCATTGATTGATATCATATTGTGATATTTCTAACTATGGTAGATAGCAGTGATTGAGTTTTGAATATTGAACAAATCCTGCATCCCTAGAAGAAACCACACTTGATAATTGTATATAATTCTTTTTCTGTTTGTTTGAACTCCTTTTCTTTCTTTCTTTCTTTCTTTCTTTCTTTCTTTCTTTCTTTCTTTCTTTCTTTCTTTCTTTCTTTCTTTCTTTCTTTCTTCTTATTTCAGAGAGGAAAGGAGAGGGAGAGCGAGATTGAAACATCAATGATGGAAAGAATCATTGATTGGCTGCCTCCTGCATGCCCCCTGCTGGGGATCAAGCCTGCAACCGGGCATGTGGTTTTGACCAGAATGGAAACTGGGACCCTTTAGTTTGCAGGTGAACCAAATCAGCTAGGGATCATTCTTTTTAATATATTGCTGAATTCTATTTGCTAATATTTTGTGAATGATTTTTGCATCTATATAAACATGAGGAAAATTGGACTGTAGGATTTTTTTTTAATTGTCTTTCTTTGGATTTGAATCAAGATAACAATGGCATTATAAAATGAATTGGGGAATGTATGTTACCTCTTCTATTTTCTGGAGCAGATTATTTAACATGTATTGCTTCTTCTTTAAACCTTAGTAGATTTCTTCAGTGAAACCATTTGATCCTAGAGATTTTTTAAAAACTGTTTTGTTTTTATTTATTTTCAAGATTTGAATAGACTTTATTGTTACAGAGGGGTGGGGGGACATCATACCAAGCAGGGCCTTATAAACTGAACTATATGGTCTCACAGGAGAAATCAAGAGGTCATGATTGCAGCTAAGATTTGGAAACAGCCTAAGTGCCCATCAGCAGATGAGTGTATTAGAAAACTGTGTTACATCTTCATAATGGAATACTATGCTGCAGTATAAAAGAAGGAATTCTTACCATTTGCAACAGCATGGATGGAACTGGAGAGCATTATGCTGAGTGAAATAAGCATCAGAGAAAGATAAATATCCATGATCTCACTCATTTGTGGAATATAATGAACACCATAAACTGATGAACAAAAATAGAACCAGAGTCATAGAAACATCGGACAGATTGTCCAACCTATAAGGGAAGGTGGAGGATAAGAGGGTAAGAGATCAACCAGAGAACTTGTGTGCATGCACATGAACATAACCAATGGACACAGCAGAGGTTGGAGGTGGGGGCGGGAGTGATGAGGGCATGAGTTGGGGGGTGGGGGCAGTGGGGAGAGGTCAATAGGGGAAAAAGGAGACTTAAACAGTAAAGAATTTAAATTAAAAAAAAAGAAGAGGTCATGATTGCAGAAGACATCACTGTACCTGAAAGACATGGTCCACGTGGGGTGGGCCAGGAATACAGCAGTCCTGATCATAATAGGGGTGAGGTAGGGAGTAGTCAGGTCACACTGTGAGGGAGAGGACAGCCCCCTTTACTCGCTCTTGTATAGCTCTTCAGGTGAGACAAGACCCAGCCTGATGACAGGAGGATACACAGGAAGGAGGAGGGGAGCTCAATGGCTATGTCCATGGGAGGAGCTGATCTCCAGGAGGCTGGAAATGGATCTGGGCATGGGGCATCTAAGCTGCAGGTTGAGCCAATGAGGCCCCTTAGCAGTAGTGGCATCAGAGCAGACATGACCTCACAGAATGGATTGTAGACAGCTGCCAGTTGGACGCCAAGGGCTGGAATGTGCTACCATCAGTGTGTATAATGAGTGTTAACCAGGTGGGGGGAAAATAAGGGCAGACCAATATCTTTTATGAATATGAATGCAAAAATCCTGGACAAAAGATTAACAAACTGAATCTGCCAACATATAAATGGAAATATACATCATAACCAAGTTAAATACGAAGTGTGTTCTGCAACAATGGAATCAAACTTGAAATCAATAACCAAAGCATAATAGAGAAAATTACAAACATTTAAAAACTAAACAACACAGTTGTTTAGGATAGAGAGGGAGAGAGAAACATGAATGAGAAAGAAACTCATTGTCTGCCTCCTGCATGCCCCATTGGGGATTAAGCCCACAACCCGGGCATATGCCTTGACTGGGAAATCAAACCAGCGACCTCTCAGTGCACGGGTTGATGCTCAACCACTGAACCACACTGGCCAGGCTAGGTCAATTTGTTTTTTAATTTTCCTTGAGATTTCATCTTTGAACCATATATTTTTTAGAACTGTGTTGTTTAGTTTTTAAATGTTTGTAATTTTCTCTATTATGCTTTGGTTATTGATTTCAAGTTTGATTCCATTGTTGCAGAACACACTTTGTATTTCACTTGGTTATGATGTATATTTCCATTTATATGTTGGTAGATTCAGTTTGTTAATATTTTGTCCAGGATTTTTGCATTCATATTCATAAAAGATATTGGTCTGCCCTTATTTTCCCCCCACCTGGTTAACACTCACTATACGCACTGATGGTAGCACATTCCAGCCCTTGGCAGTACTTATTGGCCTTGGAACTTTATTTTTTTATTTTTTATTTTTTTGGGCTTTGTAACTTTATATCACCTTGTGTGATATATGGTCTCCCCCCTCCCCTACAATAACCTATACTCTGAATCCAGAGACCATGTCTGTTTTTGTTAGTAGGACAATACTGGCCTCATGGTACTAGTGAGGAAGTATTCCTTATGTTTATATTAATTTGAATAGTTTGTGAAAAATCCTATTAATTCTTCTTTAAAATGTATGGTAGAATTCAAAATAAAGCCATCTGGGCCTGAGATTTTCTTTGACATTAGGTTTTTAATTACTAATTCAGTCTCTTTATTTGTTATTCAGATTGTATAATTCTTCTTGGGTTTGCTTTAATAATTGTGTCTATTTTGGGTTTTGAACCTTTCACCTAAATTGTCTCATCTGTTGGAATACAGTTGTTCATAGTAGTTTTTATAATATGTTTTATTTAAGTTTGACATTAATGTCCCGTCTTTCATTTCTAATTGTAACAATTTGAATCTTCTCTTTATTTTGGTCAATTTAGTTAAATTGGGAAATTTAGTTAAAATATTGTCAATTTTCTTAATTTTTAAAAAGAACTAGTTTTTGGTTTAACTCATGTTTTCTATTGTTTTCTGCTCTACATTTCATTACTTTCCATTATATCTTTTTTAAAGAAGTTTAAATATATTTATATTTATTTCAGAGAGGAAGGGGGAGGGAGAGATAGAAACATCTTATCTAATAAAGAGGGAATATGTTAATTAACCCTCATGCCATCACAAAGATGGTGGTGCCCACAGCCAGTAAGGAGGGAATATGCTAATTGACTGCCCTACCCTCAAAGATGGTAATGCTCACAGCCACAAGATGGCTGGCAGGGGAGGGCAGTTGTGGGCGATCAGGCCAGCAGGGGAGGGCAATTAGGGGCAATCAGGCAGGCAGGCAGGTGAGCAATTAGGAGCCAGCAGTCTCAGATTGTGAAGGAATGTCCAACTGCCCTTGAGAGGACCCAGATTGGAGAGGGTGCAGGCTGGGCTGAGGGACACCCTTCCTGTGCATGAATTTCATGCACTGGGCCTCTAGTCAATGATAAGAGAGAATCATTGATTTGCTGCCTCCTATACATCCCCTACTGGGAATGAACCTGCAACCTGGGCATATGCCCTTGATTGGAATTGAACCCGAGACCCTCCATAGGCCAATGCTCTATCCACTGAGCCAAGCCAGCTAGGGCTCCATTATATCTTTATTATTTTCTCTTTTTTTTCTGTCTAGTTTTGGTATATTTTGTAATTTTTTTCTATCTCTAGATAGAAGGCTAGGTTATTGTTTCTGAGAGCATCTATAACATAGGCATTTACAGTTGTAAATTTCTGTCTAAGCACTGCTTTAGTTCCATTTCATAAGATCTATTATGTAGCGTATTGATTTTTATTCATTTCGAAATATTTTGTAATTTCCTTTTGGTTTATTTTTTTACCCACTGGTTATTTGAAAGTGTGTTGCTTAATTTCTACATGTTTGTGAATTTTCCAAATATCTTTCTGTTACCAATTTTTAATTTTGTGCCATTGTGGTAGGAGCACATACTTTATATGATTTCTGTCCTTTTAAATCTACTGACATTTATTTTGTGAGTTAGTATATAGTCTGTCCTGGAGAATGTTGCATGTGTACTTGATAATAATTTATATTCTGCTTTATTAATTTTATGTGGCTGCTATAACAAATTACCATATATTTGGTGGCTTAAAGCAAGAGAAATTTATATCCTCTTACAGTTCTGGAGACCAGAAGTTCGAAATCAGTTTTACTGGGCTGAAATCAAGGTATTGCCAGATTTGTGCTCCCTTTAGGGATGCTAGGGAGAATTTATTTCCTGACTCTTTCAGCGTCTGGTTGCATTCCTTGGTATGTGACTACGTCACTCCAATATCTGCCACTGTGGTTACATTCAGATTCAGAAATTTCTATCATTCTATCTTGTACTTCCCTGAATCTTTCCTTTCTCCCTTACTTTCTGACTCTATTTGAGCTTTTCTATATCAGTTTTTATATTTTTCAGTTCTAAAATTTCCTTTTGATTTTTTTTATATCTTCTATTTCTTTGTGGAGTTAGTTTTTTCCCCATTTGTTTTCAGCATGTTTTTAATTGCTTGTTGAAGCATTTTTGTCAAGGCTACTTTAAAATCTTTGTTATTTAATTTTAATATCTTTATTTTGTGTTGGCATCTATTGGTTGTCTTTTTTTTTTTCATTCAGTTTGACATCTTTCCTGTTCTAAGGGCCACCGTTTTTGTTGTAGAGTTTGGTGCTGTAGTAGGATGCTTGCTATCTATACGTTTGGTCTTGCTTGATTGCCTCTTTTTTGGTCACTTTCCTAGATAGAGCAGGCTGTTGGGGGCGTTTTGGTCTGCATCTGTTTGTGTTTGCCAGTTTCCAGCTTTGTTGCCTTCAAGTCTAGCAAATATGAGGCAAAAGGAAAACCAAGAAATTCACTATTGCGTTGTTCCTCATGCCCCAGGACTCCCAGGAGTCTGCCAATTCCTTTCTATCTTTTAGTCTTATGTTTGTCATCTGTATGTAAAATGTCCAGGGTTTTCACTTGTACATAGCAGGAGGAATAGGGTAAAGTACATTTACTGCACTTGCCAGAATTGGAAGTACTATACATTTATTTAAACTTTTTATTATTTACTGTTTTCTCCTTTAAATGGTAATTTTCAAATATATGTTCAAGAAGGGAGAAGACAGTGTAATGAACTTCATGTGTTTTATCATACAGCTTCAGCAATTAGCAATATTCTTTTTGTTTTAATAATTTTTCCTCTTAAGATATTTTTGGGGGGAGGTTAGTTTTATCTGATAGTCATTTCTTCTTTTCCTCAAGACTATATATATATATATATATATATATATATATATATATATTAATTAAAAATGATTACACACTGTAATTTTCTGAGCTACTAATGTGCTGTTATATATGCTTATTGGACATGACATGTTGGGACTTTTGGTGACTTAAAATAAAAGTAGTCGATTTAATGTTTACTGTGCTATTTAAAATGCAGAAATGAACATGTTGTCATTGTTTAAATGACTTAAAACATTGGTTTGGGGAAGACTGTAATGCAGAATTATGAATCTGAATTTATGAATTGTCTACCTATCCCTGTGTGCTAGACTTTAAAGATGAATGAATTAAAAATAATTACCTGACTAGCAATAGTTGGAGGCAACTATGATCTGTACTAAGTGATAATTTTGGTAAGGTGCTAATTTATTATAGAAGCATAATTTAGGTTTTGGAATATGATATGCAAAAGCTGATTCAACAGAAACCCAATACTCTGAAGTGTAATAATCATCAAATATCACTCTTTTCTGCCACTGATCTCACTGAAGATACTTGGTATGGACTCAAAATCCTATACTGGTTTTTCTTTTCCCAGAAGAGAAAATACTAAGCAAAAATAAGTAAAATAAAATAGCATATAGTTTGACGACATGATCCCTAAGGATTAGTGTAGCTTTAGTCATAGTAAACCCTAAGAGTAAATGACAGTCCATCCAAATTGAGTCCAAAGTCTCTTCTGGTATCCGAACAGTATTTGTACCTACAATAATGTGAGCTTTGTGTGTATGCCAGGAGTTGTAAAGCCAGCATTTTACAAGAGTTAACAGACATTACACGTCTTTTGCCCTGAAAATTTTTGGTCTCAAAATACAAATATGAAAGAGTCACAAGGTTTTTTTGTGTGTGTTTGTTTTTTAATCCTCACTGGAGGATATTTTTCCATTGATTTTTTAGAGAGAATGAAAAGACTGAGAGAAATATTGAGGTGAGAGAAACACATCAATTGGTTGCTTCTTGCACAAGCCTTGACCAGGGCCCGGGCTGGTGAGGGTGGGGAGGAGCCTGCAATGGAGGTACGTGCCCTTGGGCAGAATCGAATCCAGGTCCCTTCAGTCTGCAGGCCAACACTCTATCCACTGAGCCAAATCGGCTAGGGCAAATGGAGAGCTAATGTAGCCTCTACCTATTCCTGTTTTTTAATTTTTATTTATTGAAATTTAAAAATATATATTTTTATTGGGTTTTAGAGAGAAGAAGGATGAAGGAGAGAGAGAGAAATGTCAGTGTGAGAGTGACATAGCATTGGCTGCTTCTTCACTGCATATTGAGCCCACAATCCGCGCATGTCCCATCGGTGCCCAGGACAATACCCAACCTACTGACCCACCGGCCAGGGCTTTTCCTGCTCTCTTGGTTGTTCTTGTTCTTTGCTTAAAATGACATACTCTAGAAGATGAAAGGTGCATATTGTTTTGGAAACCTATAGTTAAAGTGCTAAAAAAAAATAGACTTAAAGATCTCTCTTAATATGTTTCTTGAAATAACTGAAGGTTTTCTCCCCCCACCCCATCTTGTTATTCTTTATAAATCTATCACTTTATTAGTAGGTTTTAGTTGGAGTTATTTCTTAAAGTTAGTTATTCCTACTTCTGTTTTCTCATAGCTTCCTGTGTTATGTTTGTATTCTATAGCTGGTGCATTGTGTAAGAGAAGTTTGTTTCCCTAATGAGGTTTGTAAGCATTCTGCAGTTTAGGGGCTGTGTTATTGTCTCTGTATTTTCAGCATATACGACAGTGATTGGCATGTAACAGAGCTTTGTCACACCCAGGTTTTAAATTTGAGATAGGATGATTTGAATTGAACAAGAGGTAGGACTTGTGGTTACTGGAATTGGTGGGAGGGGTGGAAAGTGTGATGGAAGAACAAAAAGAGAGAGAGAGGTTGGAAAGGTCAGAGATAGAGTTGATGTTTGAAAAAGTTGATCTAAGCCAGTCTTGTATTCATAAATTTTGGCTTTCAATAATCCTTATTTTATCCCCAAACAAAACAAAGCTTACAGAATGTCCTAAAATGAAAATTATTTTCAATTAATTTCTCATTGTCAACTGTAGTTCTCTCCCATATGGACACCCAATTTGAAAATAGTAACTATGAATATAGGTTAAATGTGAGTAAAAGTCAACCTGCTGGAGTTTCATCCTATAGGATTGATGCCAGAGTCCTTCTGCCGTGTCTCTCCTTGCTGAGATTTCTGCTCTTGCTATTTTCTGTCTTCTGAGCAGGGTTTGTATGGGTTTCTTGTTCCCTCCTTACTCCCAACTGTAACATCCAGAGCACAGCAGAGACACAGTGTCTATAGATATTTAAGTAATGGCCAAATCCAGCTTTTGACCTGATTAAGGAAGTATATTGATATACTTGATAAGAGAAGGAAGCGATGTTTCTCTTTAACCTCTATAATGAAGAGCTAAAGTAAATCAGTTTTACCTTTCATCTTTTCTATTCTTAATTTTCTATTAAATCTCAAGTGGAAGAAACTTACTGTGGTTTTGTGGGACTTTGAAATTAAGCTTAAAAGAAAAAAAATTAGAAGAAATAGGTTGACAGGTATTTACTCATCTTTACTTTAGAAGCCTCAGATGACTTGGCTATTTCAACAAGATTTTCTTTCAATATTACCCTATTCATAAGGGCTAAAAGAATCTTCTCACGTATCCCAAATTGATTGAACCATATCTGACCAAGGACAGCTACCTGCCATTGCAAGCATTTGTTGAATGCTAGCACATGCCAGGAACAGTGCTTGGTGGCACTGGAGAGACAAATAGGATCACATACCATAGCCTATCTTTAAAGACCTCACAGTATAGTCAGGAAAAATATGCCCCCAAATAAGTGCCAGAATAATGGAAGGGGGTAAAATAAAGTAGGACTATAAGAGGAGGAGCTATTGCTTCTGTCTGAAGTTGACTGTAGGAAATCAGGGCATTCTTCACAGTACATATCACATTAGATCTGAATAATAAAGAGAATAGGAGATGATGATTCCATTGGAAGCAGCCTGGAGGTCTGGAGAGGGCAATGATTGCCGATGTAGCCTGAAGGACTTGTTGGGCATCTTCTTAGAGATATTCTAGCACCCAGAACTAATGTCTCACACCCACTTTCACCTCCAGGGGTTTTTATGTCTCCAAAGCCAACACTCTGTGTGATTTGGTTAGAAACCCCCTTGAATTAAGGATAGTTCCCACTAAACTATTCTCTTCACCCAGGATAATGCTATTGCAACTATGCCACATGACTTGAAACCCATTTTTCTTTTTTCTCTGGTTCTGGACAGCAAAAAGCATTATGAGTAAAGTGATAAAGTGCAAATGTAACAATGTTCTTAGGAGATACATGTCCTTATGTTGAAGAAGTGCTTTCAGGACTTACAAAAGAGGTAAATATAAACAATAACATTTATATATTAAGTAATAATACAGTACATAATATTTTTACATTAAAACAAAATCTCTTCTTTTCCTTCTTATAAGCTCACCTAGCATAGTGCTGAACACATACTATGCTACAAAAAATATTATGGAGTAACTAGTTTGTATATTCTACTTTTGGCTAATAGTGTGGAAGCTTTTGTTCTTTTTTTTTTTTTTTTTTTTTTTTTTTTTTTTTTGCGAGAGAGAGAGAGAAAGGGAGAGAGATAGAAACATTGATGAGAGCGAACCATCAATCGGTTGCCTCTGGGGATTGAGCCCACAACCTGGCATGTGCCTGACTGGGAATCGAACCAGTGATCTCCTGGTTCAACCACTGAGCCACACTGACCAGGAGAACACTTATTTTTAAATAAATCTAAAAGACTGGCCATTTTGGTGTAAAAGCCTAAAGAATTAAGGTATAAATAAAAAAACTCATATATCCATTTTAACGAAGTGATGGAAGGTTAGCAATAACTATATGTAATACATGTGAACAACCTGAACCCATACTATGATGCACTGAACAGGACACAATTTCCCTTCTGTGGTATTTTTGCCAAAATTTAATTTACAATTTCAAAAGTATCTATACTAATAAAGGAGTGATATGCTAATTAGACTGGGTCAACTGGCCATCTTCCGGACATCCGACATCCTTCTGGACAAAGCCATAGTGGTGGGGACCGAGGCAGAGGCAGTTAAGGGTGCGATCAGGCTGGAAGGGGGTTAGGGGCGACCATGTCTGCAGGGGAGGGCACTTGGGGGTGACCAGGCCTGCAGGGGAGGGCAGTTGGAGTGACCAGGTCAGCAGAGGAGGGCAGTTGGGGGCATTAGGCAGGCAGGCAGGTGAGTGGTTAGGAGCCAGTGGTCCTGGATTGCAAGAGGGATGTCTGACTGTCAGTGTGGGATCAGGCCTAAATCGGCAGTTGAACATCCCCTGAGGGGTCCCAGATTGGAGAGGGTGCAGGCTGGGCTGAGGAACAGACTCTACCCTGCATGAATTTCGTGCATCAGGCCTCTAGTAAAGGTCATACAAGACAAAAAAAGACTGAGGAACAGTTACAAATTAAAAGAGCTTAAAGAAAAAAAAACAAAAAAACAAATATAATGTAGGCTTCCGGACAGGGTCCAAGAACAGAAAAAGGGCATTAGTGGAAACTGGTGATATTGAATAAGGTCTGCTCTTTAGTTAATATTATCATAAAATGTCAATGTCCTGGTTTTGGTAATTGTACTATGGCTATGTAAAATATTAACATTAGGGGTAGCTGGGTGAGAGTACATGAAACTCTGTTCTATTGTTGCAACTTTAAAAAAAACTCTAAAATTAGAATAGTTATAAAAACTCATACTATGTAAATTCCATCCAGTCATAACTGTATATAAAAAACAGATTAATATTTGTAGGTATTAACCATATCAGTGATTATTTTAAGTTTTAGAAGTCTATGTAGGAATACAGACACTATAAAGTTTTGAATGTGTTTTCAAAAAAGTTATTGATACATATTCAAAAAAATTATTTGAATGGTTTTTGGTTGGAGTTCTTACTCTGTAGGCTATCCTTCCCGGATGTCCTAAGTATCAATAACTATATTTGTAGTAGACTTTAGTACAAATAGTATTAATTTTTTGGTTTATGAACACAAGTATTCCTATCTTCTCTACTGCCCTCTAGAGATAAACTAGAGAAAACTAGAGTCATGAACCCCTAAATATGTATTTCAGAGGAAAAAATTAATAAAAAGTTGAAACTTATGAATGTAGTGGAGATAAATATGGATTTCTTGTATACGTATATTTAAACAAATATCACATCTCAATTTTTATCTAGAATTGCCAGCATGTTGTTTTGAGGTCCATTGTTTATTCTGGCTCATGTAGAGTACTTGGGGCATAGTAGATGCTCTATTCAACAGGAAATGTTATCAGCAAAAGCCTTTGACATCAGTCTTCCATCGGTGATCTTTTTTCCCCATCATGCACATCTCCTTCCTTCTGACTTCTCAGACTCTTTGTTTCCTTTTCTTCGTTAATCAGCTCCTTTTCAGAACTAAATGATAAGGAGGAATTGAAATGTTACTTCATATATTCCTACTTTTTTGGGGCGGGGGGGATGGCAATAAACATACATGTCCTAGTAATAATGGATTCTTTTTGTGTGTTCATTTGTTCACTCTTTCATCTCTACTCTCTTCTGTGGAGTCCAGGAAGTAGAGTTTGAAATTTGCATAGAATATTTTCATTTGTTATTTAAAAAACACCTCAGAACTTTGTGTGCTGTTATTTTACATTGCACTTTTATTAACATAACTGAGAATTTACTTCATAGAAATATAGGCTAAAATGAAATTTTTAAGTCATATGCCAATAAGGTACAATTCTTTTTAAATCCTCACCCAAGGATATATGTGTGTGTGTGTGTGTGTGTGTGTGTGTTTAATTGAGTTTAGAGAGATAGGAAGGATGAGGGAGAGAGAGAGAGAAACATCAACAATATGAGAGAGAAACATCAATTAGTTGCCTCCTATATGTGCCTCAATCAGAAATTGAACCTGTAGCCTGGGTAAGTGTCCCTGCCAGGAATGGGACCTGAGACCCATTGGTGCACAGGACAGTGCTGCAACCAAATGAGCCACAATGGCCAAGGCTAGGTGCAAATTTTAATTCTTGACTGAAACAGAAGTTTTCTGTGATTTATTTATTCTGTGAATACACACAAGAAGTGCACAGGGATTAAGGAGAGTTTGGAACTGAGGACTTTTTAGACAAGAAGTTAACTAAGGCTAACTAGACTGCTAAATAGTTGACCATATTATTTAAAAATAGAAATTTGCAATATTACTTGAAACTTATTATTATTATTATTATTATTATTATTATTATTATTTTTCTGTAGTTATTACAAAAACTGTCCCAATGAAGAGCTGGATGGTTTCAATAGCTAATGACTGAACTTTTTAGCTCAGGCCTTGGTTTGCATTAAGCTGTGCTTTAAAGTGATTGACAGCCATTTCATAGTAACCTGCAATGAATTTAGGGTCAAAATCATCCAAATGATGGAGAGGAAATGCTCCCATTAGAAAAAAATAAAGACAGACATAAACTAACCAGTGTAGTTGAAACTAATTGGTCTCCTTATTGGCAAAAGATTGAACGGGCACAGGGACTGAATTAATCTTGAATTTGGTGGCAGATTCTTGCAGGTTGAAATTGTGAATTAGCAGGTTAGTGTAAGGGGAGGCTATATCCCCCTCGAATGTGATACTTCTGTTCTGTGAATTTCCATTTTGTGGAGCTGTCAATCTGAGGCTTTTGTGAGCATTAAACTTTCTTTAGAAATAACACCACAAAAAAAAAAAAAGAATGACCCCACCTCTTAAACTACCACATAATTCAGCCTGATTAGTAATCTCCATTAAGAGACATTGAATTTCGAATAGGCGGGTATTGTAGGTCCAGAATGAAGGACTTGGCAGGGCCAAATAGGGAAGTTTGAACAACATCTGCCCTACCCATTTCTAGCACTTCTGTGAATTTTAAGCCTATTCACATAAATGGCCTAAATTATAAAAGTGAAAATTGTACTTCCCAACAAGCAGTTTTTTAAATAACATTAAGAGGTGACTATATAGTATTAGTATTCTTTAAAAGCATAGAAATCCCACAAAATATTATATATTAAAGAGAAAGGTAACAGTGACAGACTTTTACATATGAGCCTATTAATACTAGCTTTTTTTTTTTTTTTTTTTTTTTTTTTAGCATGTTCTTTTCCTTAACAAGTAAAGTTTGATCTTGGATTTTTATTCAAAGCTCTGTGAACGAAAGCCACAGATGGGGTATTTCTGTGTCATTTCCATGGCCTTATACAGAATGTATGCAGCTGTCCCATACTCCCTTAATAGACCTTCAGCTTTTCAATGTATCTTCCACTGATGGCGTTTCTGTGGATAAACATCATTTCAAAATGAAACGTGCCAGATGTCCTACAGTGCACTTAGGTACAACAAGGAACTTAAAAAAAATCACGCCTATATTATTCAGTCATTTAGAGGGATGTGACTTCTGGGATATACGTTGGAAATCCAAAATTTGCTGAATGAGAGAGAAATTTTATAAACAGCTTCCAACTCATTTGTACCTTAGAATTCCCTGAAACATTTTTTTCAGACCATAAATAAATCAGTATTTTATATCCAGGTTTCCATAATTTCTCCCTCTAGGAGGTATAACACAATCAAAATCTCTGGTTACTACTGAATAGAAATAGTCTTTTTTATTGAGGTTAAAAATTGCTAGATCAGGGATTTGGAATATATATATTTTTATTTTTCCTTTAGTATAACTAATTTTAAGGATTATTTCTCCCAACATGCTTGAGTTTTATATTCCCACCAAAAGAAAATATTATTTTCAATTTCTTTTCTCTGTTTAGGGATTAGGGTGGATAATCCAAATGAAAATAAAATAGTAGTGAGAAATAGTTGTCCAGGATCATTCCAATATCAGCATTTGATGCTATCATGTCAAATACAACTTTACCACATGCTCAAATACTTGATAGATTATTGACTTATGTTATATTATGTTATTTATTTATTTTTGCATATATATCACTCCCTTCAAAGACTGTAAAATCCTTGACTGTAAGGACCATAGCTCCTCCATTGTTGCTGAGTACAAGGGAAGATCTTAGTGGATGCCTGTTGAGTTGGTGCCTACATTTATATGAAACAGGAACAAGGAAATTTGTGTTACATTTTACTGTGAGGTGTTTTTTTTTTCATGTTAAAAGTGCTTATAGATATGGAATATAATGTAAAAAAGAGTTTAGACATTGCTTAATTACTAATTATGTGATATTGCAAATTGTGGTAGCTTTATTTATTCCTCAAAGTGAATTGCATACCTTGTCTCATTTTTTAAAAAGTGGGGTTTCTAGAGGCAGCCCAAGAAATAGCTGATAAAACAGACACAGATGCTTAAATGTCCACTGCTAAAGGAGACTGCTAGGCAGTATTCTGAAGTTATTTTTCTATAACTCCTAGGAATCATTTAAGGAAGATATGTCCTTCAATTTGCTTCAACAAATTACCTATAAAGTGTTTATTCTCAGCAAAAAAAAACAAAACAAAACAAAAAAAAACACAACAAAACACAATAAAAAAGAAAATGTCACCCTAGGAGCACTGGCAATTATTTTAAATCCCACAATTTATTAATTCGAAAGGAGTGTTTCTTGCAGCTGCATTCTTTTCTGTATGTGTATTCTAAGAAAAATAGCTGAGACTTTTAATGATTTCTAAAATCATTTAATAATTTTGGATGCTGTCAATTTACACTCCTCCTAATAGCAATGCTCTTCATAACGCAAAATATACTGCATTTAGAAAATGCAAATATGTTTATTGTTTACTTTGCTATTGTGTTAAGAAAATATAGATCTATATGTATCATTCTGTGTCTGATGTCTGTTCTGTGGTGTGTAGCTCGTCTCCCTTGTGCTGCGGTGTTTGCAGCCATGCTGTCCACATCCACCAGAGAGCAGAGCAGCTCCAACACCCACATCTTTCATACTAGAAATGGAGACGGTAACATAGTCAGATTCTTGGCCAAGCAACATGGATTGCAGTTCATTTCAAAGGTCAGCGCATATTTAAGCTTGCTTCATTACTGCCACCGTTATGCCTGAGATTTTCATTTTTTTTTAAAAAATCAGTTTACCCAGTTTCCTTTACAGACAGAAAAATGAAAGTGCTGAGTCCTATTTTCATTTGGGGATATCAAGCTTTTTATCAAATTATAGAGGTGACGTTTCAGAATATTTCATATCTGATCAAGACGAAAATCCAAAAATAATTTTCTCTTTCTTCAGGAGTCTTTCAGGCAGGAGGGGGATGCTTTATGTTTTTACTTAATAATGTACTCAAGTCAATCATTTTTAATTTAGAAAGAAAATAGACATTTAAAAGTAATCTATAATAAAAAAATTTTGGAGTTCAATATTTTTATTTACGTTTTCTGATAAAAACACCGTTCACACTTTTTTGATATTTTTTACCCATCACATAGTAAAATAAGTTTACACACTAATTTTTTATATTAAAGGTGGTGAACAAGTGAAAAAATCATAAAGCATTCACGTTCCAGTTAAAAAGAAATAAATTGCTTGCCTTTTAAGAACAAAATAAAGATAGTTTATTTTATTATCAGTTAAACCTGTGTTCTTCCTATTTACTTTAAAGATCTAATATACACAGGAAGAATAGGACATGGTGTGTGTGTGTGTATGTATGTGTATGTGCATATATATATATATATATATATATATATATATATATGGAATACAAATATGGCCAGTGCAAAAGTAAGGATTCCAAATTGTTTTTGTTACATGTTTCTAAAAGACTAATAATTTAATTAAAATAATTAATTTTGGGAAGGAGCTTTACACCCTTACTCTCTTTGTAAAAAACAGTTGTAGAAAACAAAAACAAATAATTCTGAGATAAGACATTTAGGCCATAGAAAAAATATGCCAAACTGTTAAAAAAAAAAAAAAGATATAAGTGATTTTGTTGTTTGGAATAGACCTGTCTACAAAGTAAAAAAAAAAAGTGATAACATGTAGTGAAAAGTTTTTCAAACTTAGAGATGTTATGACCATTTTGGATGCTGGAAGTTCATGTTTTTCTTGTGATACATTGTTGGAATTTAATTATGGCAGTATCTTTAAAAAAATTTTAAAGAAATTTAAAAGAGTGAAAGCTTTCTAGAAGAAATACATACTGAGTGTATATGTGTGTGTGTGTGTATATATATATATATATGTTTGTATTTGTGGCAGTTTTAACTAGGTTATTTTAATTTTGGCATTTATATATTTCTGAAGCAAATATTTAAAATACATGATAACCATTACTGAAAGAGGAGAAACTTATCTATATTTTAAGTATAATAATTTTGGACTTGTAAATAGATATTATGAAAATATTTTGGCTATTTAATTTCTTTGTGTGTGTCATGAGTACTTTATAACTCATTTTAAACTAAATAAGAAATAAATATAACTAATATAGCTTATAATTCAGTCATCTGTTGTTTTCAGACATTGACCACTCAACTCATCTCTATAGGGTGGAATTGTTGCTTTCTCATTTATTTTTAGGAGTAATACCCTCAGAAAACATGCCAGAAAATGTGGTAATTGGGCCTCAGAATAAAAATATGTTGCCCAGCAGTATGGCTCAGTGCTTGAGCGTTGACCTATGAACCAGGAGCTCACAGTTCCATTACAGGTTAGGGCACGTGCCCGGATTGCAGACTTAATCCCCAGTAGAGGGCATGAAGGAGGCAGCAGATTGATGTTTCTCTCTCATTGATGTTTCTGTCTCTCCCTCTCCCTTTTTCTCTGAAATAAATAAAAATATATCTTTAAAAAATAGAAAAAGGTGAGAAAACCAGGAAGAAAGGGATCTCAAGTCCCTTTGACCATCCAGGTGCATCTTCCAATGTGAAAGATAGGATGAACCCATTTTTCCCCCCTCTCAGTTTCTTGAAGTAAGGCAGTGTTGATTTTACTTGTTATAAACTATAATGTGACTTAAGTATAGGTTCTTCACTTCTTTCTTAAATGTTATTTGAAATAACAAAAAAAGAAAAGTAGATGTCTATAGAGATGATGTTCATAGTATAAAGGAAGGAAAAAAATTGATTGGTCATTATTGGCATAGCAGTACACTATTTCATTTAATTTTAGCATCACCTGGGAGCTGGGTGGTGCTGGGCCCATTTTACAGGTGAGGGACTTAACCATTTAAGAGTTTAGTGATTACCTCAGTTATTCAGTCTTAGTCATCTGACCTCAAACTGAATTTTTTTTTATCCTTGCTATATTGCTAATCCTGAACTAAGATAAAGATTCTTTCTTTTAAAGGTTAACTTACTTAACCTTTCATAGATTTTGATTGTCCACAGATAAAAGTTAGGAAGGGCCAGGATTGGCTGTGAGGTAAATGACAAAGCATAGCCGATTTTTATTTTTCAGTTTGTGGCTTACTTCTGTAGTCAATTACCTGCATTAAATTCCTCTCTCCTCAATAACAACAACAATGGAAAAATGTACATTGATTTGTTAATTAGCTAATTATGGTATTCATCCCTAAACCATCATTATTTATACAGGATACTTACAATTATTTTTAGTAAATGTTGCTGGTAAATTGGTTGCAAAAATGACTGTTTCACATATGAAAATATATATCACACTAGAGACCCGGTGCATGAAATTTGTGCACGGGGTGGGGGGGGTTGTCCTTCAGCCCAGCCTGCACCCTCTCCAATCTGGGACACCTCAAGGGATGTCCGACTTGCCAGTTTAGGCCTGATTCCGCACCAGCTGTCAGACATCCCTCTCACAATCCAGGACTGCTGGCTCCCAACCGCTCGCCTGCCTGCCTGCCTGCCTGATTGCTCCTAACCGCTTTTACCTGCCTGCCCGATTGACACCTAACTGCTCCCCTGCCGGCTTGATCACCCCCAACTGCCCTCTCCTGCCAGCCTGTTCCCCCCTAATTGTCCTCCCCTGCTGGCTTGGTCTCCCCCAACTGCCTTCCCCTGCCAGCCTGATCCCCCCTGAGGTGCCACCATCTTTGAGGGTGTGGCAGTCAATTAGTATAGTCCCTCCTTGTTGGCTGTGGGCACCATCATCTTTGCAGCCTGCTGCTCTGTCGTTTGGTTGTCCCTCACTAACCTCCTTGCCAGCCTTGTTGCCCCACACAGTCTGCTGTTAATTCATTTGGTCATCCCTCACTAACCCCCCTCCTGTCCTGGTCGCCCCACGCAGCCTGCTGCTCAATTTTTTGGTTGTGCCTCACTAATCCCCCTGCCGGCCTGGTTTCCCCACACAGCTTGTTCGGTCATCTGTTCAGTTGCGATGGTTACTTAGGCTTTTATATATGTAGATGATATTTAAGGCAGATAGCTTCATATATGTCAGGACAGTTTTAAGGGTAGAACTATAATTTAGATTGATTTTTTAAAAAGCCAATGGGTTTAAAAAGTTTAGTGTACACAAATGCTACAGAATCACCTTACTGTTACTTTTGGAAGTCTCTGGGATCAAAATACTAGATACTAAGAAAATTCAGATAAGACAGTTTTTCCATTCTTCATCATGGCCTATACTTCCTTGCTCCTCAAACTCATCATGACTCTGATTTGAAATGATGAATTCAAAAGCAATATTTTGAAAAAAATATTAATCTTTTGTACAGATGAGAAGTAGGTTCCAATGATGGTTTACAGGTAGAAGTGATTTTAGCATTTTCTTAGAATTTTCTTAGTTAAGTTTACACATAGACGTGGGTAATCTTTTGTCTTGCTTTAGAATTCAAGTTACTATTTTTTGAAAGCCTAATAGGCTTTGTTCAAACTCTGTATTTTCTGCAACATGGCAACCGAAGGATACCTTAACTACAGCTCTGGGCAGCTTGTTTTCACTGTATTCATTTGCTTATCAATAAGAAGGTGCCTAGCCGCACAGTAGAAAATTTTAATTCTCCAAAAGGCCATTTATGTCGATTGTATTTAAAATATATACATATATATTTGGTGTCCCAAAATATATACACACTTTGAATAATTATTAATTCCAATGGTTTAAATCTGAAAAGAAAGGAGCATTGGAATTAATAGTTATTCAAAGTACTTTCACATTTTGGGTAATACCCTGTATTTATTTTCTAAATGCTCTGCAGACCTATTCTCCTATCCTCTAAAGTTTAAAAATAAAGATCTTAGGCTTTAAGCCAAATAATTATTTGATGCATAAATAAAGATGAATGGAATTTTTCTTCCAACATGACATTATCTTTAAAAAAAATTTTTTTTATTGATTTCAGAGAGGAAGGGAGAGAGAGAGACAGAAACATCAACGATGAGAGAGACTCACTGATCAGCTGCCTTCTACACGCCCCCTATTAGGAATGGAGCCCACAACCCATGCATGTGCCCTTGACCGTAATTGAACCTGGGACTCTTCATCTGCAGGCTGATGTTCTATCCACTGAGCCAAACCGGCCAGGGCATGACATTGTCTTTTGATCTTGAAGGATGTAAGCATTAAATTTCCTGTGACTAAACTGCCCTTCACACTTCATGGTAGCAACTATGAGCCCTCTGTGGAAGTCTCCAGAAATCTGACACAACCGAGGTACTTTTCAAAACGTGTGCTTTTCTTGGAAGTTGTGTATATTAAATACTAGTAACTTGCACTTTACAATCTAAGTATTAGAAGGTGTACTTTAAAAGTACTGTTATGTTTTGTAAGAGATTTATTCATGTTTTCTGAGTTGATTTATCAGAATTTTAAAATAGATACAGAAGCAGGATCAAACTTACCATTATTATGTTGGGGAATAACAGCTCTTTGCAAAATTAGAAAACATCTAATTTTTTCATATTTTTAAAAAATATATTTTATTGATTTTTTTTACAGAGAGGAAGGGAGAAGGATAGAGAGAAACATTGATGAGAGAGAAACATTGATCAGCTGCCTCCTGCACAACCCCTACTGGGGATGTGCCCGCAAGCGCGGTATATGCCCTTGACCGGAATCGAACCCGGGACCTTTCAGTCCTCAGGCCGACGCTCTTTCCACTGAGCCAAACCGGTTAGAGCTCATTTTTTCATATTTTTAAAATTTAAGATGAAAATGAAGGGTCAGTGTACAGATGCTTCCTGAGGTTACTAGGTACACCACCAGAAAGAAAAAGGTTGTATTTTTAAAGAGAAGCATGAGAATGTGTTACCTCTATTTTAGATTTTAACTTGTTTTTAGTGTTTTAGACTTCTATATTTCTGTAGACTTGGTATCAATAGTTTCATTTCTCCCTATGAATTCTTATTTTAGTCTAAATAAAAAGCACATACTATGTTAAAATCACAAATACTGCAGAGTTCTTCATAACTTTATATATTTTTCTTTTAGTATGCATTCGAATGTGACATTTTTCGTTTCGTATCTCCATGCTGCTATTTGTATATTTAGAATTATAGATGATATACTTTAATTCATATTCTTAGCTTATCTCAAGATATTTTAATACAGGAGCTGAATATAGTATTCCAAATTTATTTCGTGATGGCAGCTTCATATTTTATAATACATTATTAATCTGTTAGGCTAAAATCTAAGCTAGTCTATGAGCCTTCAAAGACATTCTAAAAAACAAAATTCTGTTAGCTAGAAACATGATGTTAGTAGGAAAACATCCTGAATTGTTTGTGGTTCATATAAATATATTTCAAGAGAAGATCTGGTACCAAAGTTCAAGGTCCTGATATTTACATAGTTCCTTTACATAGTGCACTATGTTGATTTGTGAGGAAATGAAGGAATGTAAATTAAAATTTTAGAGCATGAATGTAAAATTGTTGGATATTTGCACATAGTACAGGTTGGGGGAGATATTTAAAAGTTATCCATATGGCAGCAGAACTTTTAATAAACAATAGTTGTAACACAGATTCTTTATGGAAACAGAAAATGGGATTTATGAGGTGACATTTCAAGTATATAGAGAAAAATGAAATAAGATTAGCTTTATTTTCCTACTTCCCCCCCTGTATTGAGAAGGTTTAGTGGCTGAATTACCACTTATAATTTATATTTTCATTTTATGCGTGCATTTCATTAACCTATTCCTGGCTCTGCAGCCAGTCTTCAGAGAAAAATTCAGTAGAAGGATTTCTGAGCAGATTGTCTACAACACTATAGGATGTATTTCAGTATCCAAGGACAATTTGATAACTTTTACTGTGCTTTATATTAATAACGTGAAAAGCTCCATTTTTTTAAAAAAGGTATCTTAGAGAATCAGTGTTATTTAATTATATTTAAGTAAAACTTTATGAGATATCACCAGACACTCACTGAAATTATTCTGACTGCTTTAGACACAGGATTAAATATGTTACTATTGAAGTTCAGTTCTGGGATTTTGGCACTTACTTAAAGAAACTTTGGGATAATAGCAAGTTTTTTATTTTTGTAAAGTAATTGATTTGTCTCTGAAGTAGTTATGAGACTCATGTAATAAAGTCTGGAAGATATTACAAACAGATGCAATTGTACAGTACTCTGAATATAATAAATGTCCCCTTTTATTCTTTAATTTTTTTAATTTAAGAGAACACTCATTTATGCTAATGCAATGGTGCAATTGGGTATAAATAATTAAAATTGATATTGAAATGCATAAAATTATTTTTCATGTCAAAGTTATGTTTAAAGTTATATTTTACTCTGACTTTAATTTTATACATTTGCATTCCCCAACAGAGAATGCTTAGAATACCCCAAGTGAGAGGATGAGATGAATCTGGAATTTAAAAATTGCACTGACTCTGAAATAAATTTCTTAAAGTGAGAAGGCACTTAAGTTCAACTTTCTGTCCAATAATTCCTCCTCATCTCTAAAAATCCAGCGTTCTCTGGTATTGTAATATAGCTTATGATACTATGTTTGAGCCTGTGATAGAATGCTCATTAACCCTGCAAAAGGCAACCTCCTCTTATGTTGGGATATTTTAAAAAGCAGTAGTTCTTGATTATTTTGAGCTCAAATCTGCCCTACAATGACTTCAATTTGCTGGTTTGTGCCCCATGGTAAAAGCCACCACTATACCATTCATTCTCGACATAAAAGACTATCATATTTAGCTATTGCTCAATTGCTCTGCTCTGTATTATAACAGATATTCTGAAAAGAGTCACTTCAGTTTAACAAATATTTATAGTGATCTGGCACCATTTTAGACTCTAGAATATAAACAAAGAAGATCTCTGCCTTAAGGAATATTCTGTTCTAGTTAAGATAAAACACAGAAACCATAAATGTACTAAATGACTTTAAGACACTATTGGCTGTACTTACTTTCCTTTCCCTTTCTTTGACCCATCCCTATGAGCCTTGTTCTGACCATTCTGAACCCCTCCTGGCTAGAGAACTAGTCTCATTCTTCTTCGTTCATTTTCTGTCTTCTCAGTAGCATTGACCACAACAGATCACTCCCTCTCTCCTTTTTGAAATAATTTTATTGTTTTCAAGACACTACTTGTTCCTAGGTTTTCCCTTGATTCACTGGCTACCTTTTTTATTCTCCTTTGTTAGCCTCTTGCCTTCTTTCAGGCCTATATGTGTCCCAGGATTCTGTCCCCAGGGCCCATTCTTCCACCTTTCCCTATCTTACTTCCTGAGTGATCTCACAGTTTTATGGCTTTAATGACATCAATATTCTGATGCCTTACAAATGTTCTATAGTTCAAGGAACCTAAGATCCTATTGATAATAAGATGCACCATTTTATATACTACTGAGAAAGAAAAAAATTGCCAATTCTCATGATAAGACTTTGATTTTAAGACATGCTCCAATTTTAAAGGTATTAAAGTATGAAAAAAGAAATATATTAGCCCTGGTTGTGGCTTGGATGATTGGAGCATTGTCCTGATGCACCAGGGTTGCTTGTTCAGTCCCCAGTCAGAGCACATGCAGGAGGCAGCCAGTGAGTGCATGGAAAGGTGTAGCGGTGGGTCAGTTTTCTCTCTTTCTCTCAAATTAATAAGTAAAGATACAAGAAGTGTATTTGTAGAATCAGTGAAATGTGGCATGTGTCTTGACCTCTCTGAGATCTAAACTAATATCCAGTTGCATACATAACATCTCCTTTGGGTTGTTTGGTAGGAATCTCAAGGAAGTATTTCTTAAAGAGAGTTGTTGATATCTACCCATTCCCAAAATTGCTCTCCTTCTAGCCTTCTCAGTATCAAGACATGGCATGCTTATTTACTCATTTGCTTTGCTCAAACCCCAAAGGTAATCTTTCAGTCTGAGTTTTCAACCTTTGCACAAATCCTGTATTAGCTACCTTCAAGTAAACTCCCAAATTTGATCACTTTTTTCTTTCTCCGTTACCACTTTTTGTTCAAGACACCTGTATCTTCTGCCTGTAGTACTG
This sequence comes from Murina feae, assembly GCA_004026665.1. Lineage (NCBI taxonomy): Eukaryota > Metazoa > Chordata > Mammalia > Chiroptera > Vespertilionidae > Murina > Murina feae. Next base: position 28,856 of record PVJC01006363.1, on the reverse strand, counting down.
AAATAGCCTTGCAATTTGCCTCTGAAGTTCACTCTTGCTCCTATGCAGTTATATTTCACATAGAGCTCAAGTGAGGGTTTAAAAACAAACACCAAATCACACCACTCCCAACTCAAAACCTTCAAGTGGCTTCTCTTTACACCCAGAAAATCATTTTAACCTTTCCTTTGAAAATGCTTTGCATGACCATCCCCTCCCTCTCTTACTTCGTTCCTTATCACTCTGCTGGGTTCAGACTTTTCCAGCACTCAGCTGTTATTTATGCTCCTCTACGGCACTTCACTAGTTTTCCCACTGCTCCCAGAACATAAGAACATTGCATAATTCGAAGGCCTGATGCATGTCTCTATGGTCTCTCGCTTTTCCTTTTCTGCCAGAGGTAACTAAGTATTACTTTGCTTTCATTTGTGCCTTTAGCCTACATATGAACTCTAAGGCATATATAATTTTTAGTTTTGTTCTTTGTAAATAAAATTCTACTCTTATGTGACCTGTTCTTTTCACTTAACATTATGACTTGATATTTATCCATGTTAATGTGTATAACTGTACTTTTTTCATTTGCTCTGCTGCATAAGTATTTAATTGCATGGATACACCAGATTCATTGTTCATACACTTAACTATCAACAGAATTTTTAGAGGGGGGTACTATGTTAGTGCATGTTTGAAGATGCAATTGTTAAAATATTTTACTGGGAGTGGATTTTTACTCATAAGGAATATATTTTTTCAACTTTATAGGGAACATCAACAATTTTTCAGATCAGTTGTTTCTGCAACAGCATATGAAACTTCAATCAACAACATCATGAAAGCTTGATATTGTTAGACTGTTATTTCTCCCATATTTTCTTTTAAACAGCTTAAAGATTTGTCTTCTATATTCAAGTACTTAATCTGGAATTGATTTTTATGTTTAGTGGGATATAATAATTTAATATAATTTTTTCCATTTGCCATGAAAAAAAACAACACTATTTCACCACCATTTATTCAAATGGTCATCCTATGAAGTCTATCCCAAATCACAATTCCTCATATATTTGGTCTCTTTCTGGGCTCTTATTCTGATCCATTATTGGTTACCCTGTTTCTGTCTATGTCAGTACTATTTTGCCTTAATTAATATTGGTTTTAAATAATTCTACATAACTGGTAAAATAATTTCCCTGACTTTCTTCTACTTTTCTGGAATGTTCAGATTATTCTTGGTTTTTTGATATTCTTCGTAAATTTTAAAATCTAATTGTCAAATTCAATGAAAAAACCTATATAGATTTTGATTGGAAAGTCATTGAATCTATAGAGCAATTTTGAGAAGGTTGACCATGACCAACCCCCAAATAAATCCTTGGGCACTGAGTCTCTAATAAGGTTCCATAGTAGACAACAATTCACAAATGCTGTTACAAGTCATTGTTTTGGGAACTAAAATCACACATCCTGTGTGATTCCACTGATAAAGGATTTTTGGAAACATGTGGCTAGTTTTCTCTGGACTTCCCTTTGCTGGTTTTGCTTTGTATCCTTTTAATATAATACATCTTAGCTATGAGTATGACTACATGCTAAGTTATGTGCGTCCTTCAAGCAAACCTCTTGGCATGGGACCAAGATCAACCAATTGAGCCACACAATCCAGGCCACTTTTTTTTTTTTTAAGGAATTTTATTTCTGGATATGTATTTCTATGTTGAAGCTATTTTCTTTAAATACTTGGAAAATACAGGGTGTCCCAAAAATATTTACATTTGAATAATTATTAATTCCAATGGGTTAAAGCTGAAAAAAAAAAGAAAAGAAAAAGAAACATCAATTGCGCTATCAGGAAATGTATGTGTATATAATTTTGGGGGGGCACTCTATATTAACTGCTTCTTTCTGGCTTCCATTGTACTTTTATTCCTTTGAAATTATCTTTTCCCTCCGGCTGCTTTTAAGATCTACTCATTATATTTGGTGTTCCACACTTTCACTACATCTGTCTAGGTAAGAACTTCTTTTTACCTATTTTTCTTAAAACAATATAGACAGATTTAAAAGAATATACTCCTTATTTTAGAATAATTTTGCATTTGTGAGGAAGTTGTAAAGATGGTAAGGAGAATTTCCATATACCACACACTCAATTTCCCTTACTGTTAACATTTTACATTTCTATGGTACATTTGTCACAACTGTGGAATCAGTATTGACGCATTAAATAAATTTCATACTTTCTTCCATTTTTTATTTTTTTAAATTTAATATCCTTTTGTGTTCTAGGATACCACTTTATATTTAGTTGCTAGGTGTTCTTAGGCTCTTTAGACTGTGACCATTTCTCAGACATTCCTTTGTTTTCGATGACTTTGACAGTTTGAATAGTACTAGTAAGGTATTTTGTAGAATGTCCATTGGAGTTTTTCTGATGGTTTTTCTCAAGGAAAACATAAGGACTAGAGGCTCAGTGCATGAAATTTGTGCACGGGGGTCGGGGGAGGTTCCCCTGAGCCCAGCCTGCACCTCTCCAATCTGGGAGCCCTCAGGGGATGTCCGACTGCCTGTTTAGGCCCAATCCTGGGGATCGGGCCTAAACTGGCATTCAGACATCCCTTTCACAATCCTGGACCACTGGCTCCTAACCACTCACCTGCCTGCCTGCTTGATCACCTTAACTGCCCACCCCCGCCAGCCTGATCACCCCTAACCGCCTCTGCCTGCTGGCCTGATTGCCCCTCATTGCCCCCCCCTGCCAGTCTGGTTACCCTAACTTCCCCTCTGTCAGCCTGATCACCTCTGCCTGCTGGCCTGATTGCTTCCAACTGCCCTCCCCTCTCCCCCCAGCCTGGTTGCCCCCAACTGCCTCCCGTACCAGCCAAGTCACCCCATGCAGCCTGCTGTCAGTTGTTTGGTTGCCCCTCAGTAATCCCCCTACAGGCCTGGTCACCCCAAGCAGCCTGTTGCTCTGTCATTTGGTTGTCCCTCACTAACCCCCCTGCCAGACTGGTCGCCCCATTCAGACTGTTCGGTCATCTGTTCGGTTCCGATGGTCGCTTAGGGCTTTTATATAGATAGATATATGCTACCAACATGACTTATGATTGCTGATATTAATTTCTGTCAGCTAGCTGAGGCAGTGTTTATCAAATTTCTCCATTATAAAGTTACTCCTTTATCTCCCCTTTTTATAACACACTCTTTGGAAGGAAATCTCTTCCTCTGTGGGCTTAAGGGGGAGGGCAATAGATAATAGTAGTTCTTTGTAGACCCCATTTCTTACCATAGGTTGTAGCCAATCTAGTTCCATTTATAAATTGAGCAAGGCATGCATCTGAGCAAGACTTGAACCCCTGACTCTGGGGCTTAGGAAAGCAGTTAAGAAAGTTTTGGGATTACAGGATAAAATGGATTCATTTTTGTAAAATTCTGGGACGTTGGCTAGTTTTGATTTTAAGATAATGAAGAAAGATATAGGCTCAATCTGTTCAGGGAACAGACTTGTGTTTGGGCTTAGCTTCTGCAGAAGAAATTTGGTTGTACTGGTGGGATTTTCAGAAAGTTCTCAGGTTATAGCAACTAAATTTTCAATTATCTAATAAGATTTGGGTCATGTAAGTGAGCACATCCCTACAAAATTCTTTGATGAGAAGATTTTATAGTGAAAAAGGGAAGGCACATTAGCTGGTCCATTGATCTTTTAGCACAGACTATTGACATTTGATACATTCCATGTATCAGATGTTATGCTAAGCTCTTTATATTATTATCTTATTTTATACTTGTGAAACTCTGTGATGTTAAGCATTTTTAAAAACTACATTTTATTGATTTTTTACAGAGAGTAAGGGAGAGGGATAGAGAGTTAGAAACATCAATCAGCTGCCTTCTGCATGCCCCCTACCGGGGATCGAGCCCAAAACCAAGGTACATGCCTGACCAGAATTGCACCTGGGACCTTTCAATCTGTGGGCTGATGTTCTATCCAACGAGCCAAACCAGTTACGGCTGAAGTTAAGCATTTTAAAAATCATTCTTTCACAGATGAATAAGCAAGACTGAGATTAAATAATTTATTTTAAAAAAGTATAATTTATTTGAGGTCACAAATGTTTTGACACTAAAATCCTGCTCTGTTTATTATACATTCCAACCCTTTATTCCATAGGTTGTAAACAGAATCAGTTCTTGAGGAAATGGATGCCATGTTGGAAACAAAGGCAGAGCCTGAGCAGAGGAGAAACTGGCCTAATTAATGCAATTCCAAAGTATTTGATTAGCATGCTTTAAATTTCTCTATCTCAACTCAACATAAGTAGTCCCTGGGGACTGGGACAAAGCTGAACCCCTTGCTGAGGATCAAATAGACTCCATGAGACTTAGAGCCTGACAAAGCCAACTGCACCAAAAGAATATATAAATGTGGAGAAGGATTCAGAATAAACAGCTGATTAAGGTGAGAAGAATGAATAGGGGTAGAGGTTTGAGGTGTAAAGGATTTGGATGTCTCTTACTCAGCAAATGTTATCAAATGACTTCTTTGCATATGACCTTTTGCTTTAGAACAAGTAAATCATAGAACAAGTATGCCCTATTCTGCCCTCAAAGAATTCATATTACACAAATTACCTTAATATAACGGGATAGAATAAATACCATCTATGGGATCATAGAGCAATTCCATGACTGGAGCATTATGGAAGACTTAGGAGGTGACACATACTAGTTAACAAGCTATTGAAAGATTAGTGAAACTTTTTTTAAGTGGCAGAGCAGGTAATAAGTTTCATGAGAAAATAACATGAGTAACATCAGAGATGTGAGAAAAATGACACAGATAGGGTAAGACAGACACAATTGTTTTTGCCCACTGGATTTCCATTCTATCTTCTCATGGTAACAGAAAGTTCATTTTACTCTGAAGAACCACCACTCTCCCATTTCTTAGTCCTGATAGTTTGGAAGTGACTGCTAGAAACTCAGAAGTGAGTATGTGGTCTAGGCCTAGCAAATGAGCATATTCCTCTCCTGATTACAATGATTGGTTCAAAGATGGACATATGATCCATCAGTCTAATGAAAATCAGTCTTGGAGATTTGGTTGGTATTATTGGGAAGAAGAGGATCTCTTTCTGCTAAGATTGTTAGGCTGTGAGGCTAAATTCCTGGAGCAGCCTGGGTCCATAATGGAGAAGCATTGGAAGGCAGCATCCAGAGAGAAAGTCAGAGCCAAGAGTCAGAGCCAGTGTCTTGAACTCGCCCTGAATTTTTAGTTATGTGAGCCAATTTCCATGTTCCCTGCCCCTGCCCTCTTTTTTATTGTTGTTTTTATGTGAATTGGGTATTAATAGTTTATCATGAAAAGGATACTGGATAATATACAGGACATGGGATCCCTGTCTTGGAAACAGTGAGCAAAACCGAATAAGCAGTTAGGCCATTTTAAAACTAATGAGAAATGAGACTAGAGAAGTATGATAATACACGTTGGCATAGAGCTGTGGGAAGGGTGATATGACAATAGGAATGATTCTAGTGTTTTTTGAGCAGTACATTGTTGCAATGAAGATTTTAATCTTCATCTCTTTCTTGGAAGTAACTTTTAGTTTTTTCTTTATTTTCTATCCTCTATACTCTGGCAGTGGTTGTGTTTACAGCAATGTTGGTTTTGTTTCTTATGGGTATCTACTATTGCAGAACCTAGCAGTTAAATTGATCATGACCCCGGAACTTAGATATTGTGCCTCTCTGAAAAGAGACAAAGAGAATTTCCTACAGGTGATACAGAGCAAGCACAGTCTCATGTGGTACCTCTCAGTTGGATTCCATCTTTTCCTCTTTCAAATCCATATACCATTTAATTAGTATTTCTCTTAGGGCAATAAACTGAATATAACTTGTGCTATTGTTATGTGGGTACTTGTCCTCTAACTACCCAAATCCTCTCTCCCTATACAAGAGTGTACCTCTTGGTGGGCAGGTACTAAACATTGCATATTTTAGAAGAAAATTTTCACAATGACAGTCTATTCTCTTGAATACAGTAGGTAGTTAAATGCTTATGGTGAAAGTTTTTCTTTAAATAGAACCACTATTACATTTCTAGTAAAGCAGGTACTAGTATCTAGACTTAGAGAATGCTTACATTTTTGAAAAATTTGATTCCTCTTTGAACAATTAAAGGAAGAAATAAGCACAGAGAAAGTTGTTGTGACATTTTGAATGAATGCTTTTATCTATCCTAAGACTAGGAGATATTGTGCCTCCACAGGTCACATAAAAGCCTTGAGGTTTGGGGGAATATAACTCTTCTCACCCTTTTTGTGTGCACTCAATAACTTTTTTTCCCCAAAATTATTACCTATATGCAGATACCCTTCTCTATAGAAGCCAGAGCATAATTTTTCACCCTTCCCTTTCTCCTTGAAGGTGAGCTAGACTTGGTAACTCATTTCATAGGAATAAAGAAAGAGAAAACAGTGACTTTGCAGTGAACAGAGTCTGGCAAACACTATCTTAACCAAGTGATGAAAGTTAACATCAACGATAGCATCATGTAGATGACATGTACCCCAATGTGATATGATGACAAGGAAACTTCAGTTCTGTTGTTTCCTTTCCAGAAGCCCAATTTAACTATGAGAAAAACAACAGAAAAGGCCGGAGACAGTTTAGGATCTTTGGCCAGTACTGCTTAAGAGGGCGAGGGTCATGAAAAACAAGGAAAGACTGAGAAACGCACAGACCAGAAGGGCCAGGGCATACATAACCACAAATACCACGTGATCCCCTGATGTGGCTCCTGGAGCAGAGAAAGGGCATTAATGTAGAAACTGGTGAAAGGCAAATACAGTCTAGAGTTAGATTAATAGTAATATTCCAATGTCAGCTTCTTTGTTTTGATAAATATATCATATGAATATAAGATGTCAATTAACCTAAGGTGGGGGAAACTGGGTGAAGAGTGTATGGGAATTCTGTAGAACCATTGTAACTTTTCTGTAAATCTAAAGTTACTACAAAATAAACACCTATTTAATAATTGTTATGAAGTGTTCCAGTAATTCAAAAAGATAAGAAGAATGTAATTAACATCATGTACCCATCACCCAACTTAAGAAAGAAAAAATTACAAATATAGTCAAAGTTATCTATGTATGCCTTCGCAATCCTGATATCCTTTTCTTCGGAGGTAACCATATTCTAAATTTATCTTTATCATTTCTGTGCATATATTTATATTTTTCTGCATATAAATGAATCTATAGGCTGTATTTAATACTGGGTTATATATTTTAAACTTGAATTAATGATACCGTACTGTTTGTCTATATATTTTTGGCTTGCCCTATTCACCCAGTAATATGGTTTTGAATTTCATCTGTGAGGTTGATGGAGTCTGCACCAGTCATTCATTCAAAAACCATTTGTTGTGCTTCAACTACATGCTAGACAGAGTACTAGGTGCTGGCATGCAGCAGTGAATCAGATATTTCTGGAAGGCACTGTGCTTGAATATGGATATATAAAAAGTATTATTAATGTGGCCATCGTCTGATTAGGAACTTATCACACTAAATGAGACTGTAACTTAGATATTTGTTCTTAACTTCATTGTTGTCTGTGAATATTCCTCATTTTAGAGATTTTATCTTGATGGCCTGCAGACATATTTCGTTTGGTCAAGTCAATGTCTTCATATGCTGCGTTACTTCTCAGCAGCATTAAAAATTCAGAGACTTCTCATAGTGATGCTAATTTTCAGTTTATCTTGAAAAATCTGACCCTGCCTGGCTGATTCCCATGTGGTCACCCCAGGAGACGGAGAAGCTGCTGCTCTGCAGTCCTTCCAGCCCACTGGGCTCTTTACAGGACTCCCCAGGTTCCTACCAACCCCAGATGTCTCTGACGTATGAGCTATCCAATAGGCAGTGTGTGTTCTTATTACCACATACAGTCTCTTAAGTGTTGTCTTTGATACTTACAGTGTCAATAATTACAGGAGAGTAAAAAGGTGTGTATATATACTTGCATATAACTGAGATTTTTTTCAACCCTTGTATGCACAGCTTTGGCAATCTCCACTACCCCTCTCCCCTCAAGAAAAAAGGGTGACATCATTTCTTATTGACACACAAACCATTTTTCTACAAGTTAGTGCAGTTTTTAAAATTTCATGCTTTGCCTGCAGTTTCACTGTGTTTTTTTTTAAGGGCCTAGTACAAGCAGAACATGGTTCTAACTCCAGAAGTGATTAAAAAAAATACATAGTGAGTTCCTGCCTTCAAGGATCTTATAGGATAGCAATATTCAACCTTTTTAAAAAATCTCATGGCACACATACACTGATTACCAAAATTCTGCCCCACACCAAAAAAAAAAAAAAAAATACTGTATTTCTTGCCAATCTGACAAAAAATGTACGTATAATTTTGACTAATTCACACCAGATGGCTATTGTTGTATTGGCTGTTGTCATTTTTTATTTGACAATCTAAGGGAAAAGAGGACAGTGCCCCTGACTAAATAGGCAGGTATTGTATGTTTTAAATATTCTTGTGGCACACCGGTTGAAAATCGCTGTTATAGAATGACAAAACGCATCAACAATTAACTTTGTAATTCAACATATTTATTGAGCACTTGCTCTGAACTAGAAATATGGAAAGGGAACTTGTACATGCAAAGAGAACAAGATAGGTGAATAAGATGATTCTTGATCTCATACTATTGCCCAGGACAGGGGTTCTCCGGGTTGCATGTGTGGATGAGGGAATTCCTGTGTCCACAGGCACAAGGTTAGGTCCAGTGACTTAGATAAGGTCTGGGCAGCTTTGTTTTCAACAAGCAGAGACACATTTACTGTGAATCCCACAGGGCTTAAGTGGCAGGGCGCTTCACTTCAGTGGCTCTGTGAATTTTGTAAGTCACAGGGAGTTATAGAGAATTCTGGGTGGAGAGAGGGAAGCCAGGTTTCCACCAGAAAGTGTTTGTGTACAAGCACTGTTGGTAAATTTCCTAAAGTGCCCTCAGAAGGCCCCGGGCAATGTGTTGTGATTTCTTTTCTTTTGCTAAATATTCAAATTTATATCTAACTTTGATTCACGATCTTGTATTCTTTTCCCCAAGAGGAGCTCACTCAATTATATAAGCTTTAGGATTCTAGCCTCAGGTAATTCTGATGCATGTTGTCCCTGGACCAATCTTTGACCAAATTCTGACCCAGAGTTCATGAAAAAAAAAAGGGGGGGGGGATAGCCTGTTAAATGTCATAAGGATTGTTGTGTTGGAGTTAACAATAATACATGGAAGTAAAATTTAATTTTGACTGAATTTTAGGCTCTGTGCCCATCAAGTGCGTAAGCACCTGATACCCATCTGCCATGCAGTGGCAGTTTGGATCATTTCACTGATTGGTTAAATATAGTTTCTCCACCAGGATGTGTTAGGGGAAAGTCTAATTGTGGGTATCTATGTTGTAAAAATAATTATTTGATTATTGTTAAATTGATGGGAATATTTCTTTACAGTCCACTCTTCAATTATTATTCTCTGTTCTCCCTGCCATTTGTAGCTTTTCAAAGTGGAGTCCACTGTTTTCCTCACTCCTCTCACCTCTGCCCATTCCTGGAAGCTCAGATCTCCCCCCTTTCAGAGGCAAGTCCTCGTTGCGGCAGAAAGCATTTGAACACTCTAAGCTCTCATCTCTACTGTGTAAATTAGACTTTTCAGTACATGCCTAGTCCAGAGTTGGTGACCCACCTAGGATTGCTTAGTTCTGTATCCTTGCCATTTCTCAAGATTTTGCCAAAAGCAGGTCTGGGTCTTTTCGTTTCTCTCCCTTTTTACCCCCAGAAAAACCTCACCCTTAGTTCTAGCACCTCATAGCCCTTTATTTGACCTAACCCACATGGAACTTCTGTCATACTTTCTCCTGATTGTCATCTTGTGACTATTGACTATTGAAGAAGGCAACAGGATTTAATCATAGATGTTCCTTAAATTTGTAAGAGTGTTTCCTGTTGACCAGGAAGAAGCAAACTTAGTGTGGATCCTCATTAGACACATTGAACCATTATTTCTACTAACTATGCTAACTGAATTATCAAGACCACGTTTGGGCATATCCTAATTTATATTGTAAAAGAAGATAGCAGGGTGAACAGTGGTTAATTTCCTAGGGTTAATATGAAAAATTTTGTTAGTTATCTAAGTGATGGCCCTGTCACTTTTCACCATTTTTACATTTTGGTGAAAGGAGCGTCATCACATCATTTGACTTACCTGCTAAAACGTCCCAGCACAATCACCTCATGAGATGCTACTGCAATATAATTGCCCAGAGAACTATGAACTATTCCTCATTGATACTCTCATTGTGGGGTTGCCTGCAGTGTTGATTGTGGTATAGCAGGTCCAGGGAAAGCAATAGTGTCATATCTGACAGAATGAAAATGTCATCAAAGACAGAGGAGAGCTTTTAAAACAAAGCATGGCTTCCCTTTCAAAGCTCCGTAACCTGGGTTATAGATGCCCACAGCATGGCAGTGCTGGGTCTGTCCTGTAGCCATGCCCATGGGCCCAGTGCAGGCTTTTTTTTTCTCAGTGACTAGCTACGGGTCTCTCTTTTTCTCTAGTCACCCTTTAAAAGAACATATTTTATTTTTCTTAGTACAGCATAGGATACCTCCACCAAATAGCGGTTGTCTTTAAGCCTGTCAAGCCAGATAATATTTGATTCACTTTTCTACCCCGTTCCCCTGGGAAGAAAAATAGTGAAATCGCAGAGAAGGTAAACGAGGTATGCTGCATATTCACAGTACTGCTCCCTCTTAAGAAACAAAATGAACTCTATCCAAGACCGAACGTCTTTTGATAGTGTGGAGATGTATCATGCCTTTCTAAACTTCTAGATGTTCATCCCACCCACCTGTTTGGAATTTGAGAAGGCAGTATTTACCTATCAAAGGCTTTGGAAACCTCCTGGTTTCAAACCAGAAAAGATTCCTCGGTTTTCCTGAGGGATCAGGATTTCAACTGCCTTTTCTCAGGGTCCTGCTCAGTGCCTGTTGTGTAGTAGGTTCAATGAGCCACACTAACCGGAAGGCACCTAGTATGTTTCATGGCCACATCCACATGCCCACAAACACTTCCTTTAGATCCTGAGTGAGATTTACATCGAGGCATGTGCACATTTATATTTACTCTTCTTTGGGGGACAGTGCAGCTTCAAGTACCTTCTGCACGTGTGATTAAATATTAATTAGGCTTCTAATATAAGCAAGTGAGTTCACAGGCCCAAGTGTCACATGAATAATTTATGAGGTACCCGAAGGCTCAGCCTGGAAAGCTGATTGGCCACCTTGGATTTGTATAATTACAAAGTTTCATTATTAACAGTGGAAGCATTGGAGAGATTTGCCTAGCTTGAGGGACTTTGAAAGCATAAGCTGTCTCATTAGGGTAAAAGGGAATAAGGCAAAATATGCAAACTTGTTAGCAGAAAAGAAGGGGGATGAAATTTAAATAAACGTAGCCTTCAAACATAACTATGGTATGTGTGCATTTAAAAATATGTAGTAAAATTGGCATTCTGATTGATAAGCAGCTTTGCTTTAAAGTTATAACATGTCCAGCAATGCTTCAAAGCTTTCGTTTTAAACTAAAGGCCAAAACTTTTCATATTTTACTGAAAAAGCCACAGGTATCCTAATGGGCCTTGTGGAGCAAGGTTTGGAGGTAAAGAAGGAAGACAGTCCAGGGTTCTTGCTAGAATGTGTGTTGTGCATGCAATTAAATCTCAAGGTCAAACAATTTACAGACAATTACTTTTCTAACATCTCCAGAAATGCCTGCTTACACGTCTTTAATTTTAAATGATACTGATATTCCAATTCTCCCCAAAGGTTAATGCTGACTAAATCCAGCTGTGACCTGACACAATGCGACAGCACAGTGCCTCATTATCCTCTGGAGAGTCATTTACTTGAAACCATTGAAGGGACAGGCTGAGAGGAAGATTTAGGACCCTGAAAAAATGTTAGCCTGACTTCTTTCTTCTAGAAGATGGGACGGGCTGAAAAATAAAAATAAAATCCTGCTAAATGTTAGCCATTTGCTTTGATGGCAGAAAATTGTTCAACCCACTCTGTTTTTTTACAGGTTAAATTGCTAACTAGTTCATTTTATCCATTGCCTACGGCTGGTGCTAAATGTCAGTGACAAATTTTGTACTTGTCTTGAAGAATGAATTGTTATGCACAAAAGCTATAGTGCTCTTTTAAGATGAGTGAATTGCAGAGGGAAAAAAGTTGCTCTTTTGAAAAAGGATTATTTTGATTAAAGGCCTTTTCTATTGTAGCTGAAGACAGGTAGTGTTTTAAGATAATTCTGACAGTTGCCTCCCACGGAGTCTGCAGTCCTTTACTAGAAATTTCTTTAAGAGCACTTGTGTCAGATTATATACTATGGTTATTATCATAAGACCATTAGTGACAGTGAAAGAAATAACAAAATAAAATAAGAAAAACACTTAGTTTTCATTAACTAGAGTAAAAATAATGGTTTTCTGTGTGGGACCAGCATTCCATCACTGCTACACAAACCTTTCCGGATAAGTTGTAATGGGCATTAGAGAAGGACACCTATGCTTGCCGAAATGTTGCAAAAATGAAACCCTGGATACTTCTGTAATATATAATAGCAACTGATGAGGGCATCTGACAGCAGACTTTCAGCCCTCTTGTTTTTGATTACTTGACAAATGAGTTCTGACTAGCTTTTAGCAGTTACTAACATTACACTGTGAACTGTTTTATTATCACTAGTTTATATAAAAAGAGATTTACATCAATCCTTTCTCTGGTTTTCATTTTCGTTTACAAGGAATAGTTTTGCTTATTTACCATATGCATTTTATAATAGTAATTTTGTCATAGTGCTGAATTTTAGCACTATGCTAGCTAAATTTTAGCACTTCTAATAAACAAAATGTGTAACATAAAAATGCGATTGTTAAATACAGTGTTAGTATACACATAGCAAAGTTTGGGTACTCAAAGGGGTAGTTCACTTCTAGTTCAAATCGCTGGGCATTTGTTTTGACGGGGACAGGATTTACTAGGAGGAACTCCAGTTAGCTTATAATTTTGATTCTGCTAGTTCCAAAATGTTTACTTGAAGGAACAAAAATATACTGATGGTTTCTTGGTGAAGTAGTAAGAATACAAGATTTTTTAGTTAGAGTAGTTCTTTCATCATAAGAGACAAATATAACCATGCTTTGTTATAATGCACCATTCTATTGTACTGTGAAATTATTATAGGGAATTTGATTTTTAAAGAAAATGACAGTGATTAGTTTTAAAACCTTAGTTAAATACTGACTTGAAATTAGCTCTTTTAAATTAATGAAATCAGTTGTAAATCAGCTCTTACTAAAGTGATACATAAATATAGGTGTTTGAACTTTTGTTAAGACCCAGTATTCAGCTTGGCAAGGAATGGCTTTCGTGCTTGAATGGTTTTCTGCTTTACCCCCCAGTGCCCCACCCATTCTCTAACCACTTCCATCCTTTTCTATAATTATGAGTGGTGTGAATGGCCTCTCAGTTGGAGTTGTCATTATCTTCATCCCTCCCAGCAAGAATTTCAGTCTGATTATGTAGAACAGGATTCTAAGGAAAGAGCCCAGGCCTCAGTTTTAGGAGAAAAAGTCTTCCAGACTGTTGTTTAGAATACATTTTCTTGGTGTGTGTGTGTGTGTGTGTGTGTGTGTGTGTGTGTGTGTGTGTAGGATAGTGTCAGTTGAAATGAAACAATTTAATATACAAAATGTTGATTCCTACATTCTTTTCTGGGCCTGAGCTCACACCATCTCTTTGGCTAAATCTGCAATGGTTATATGCTCTGACACCAGGGAGTGTGTGTGTGTGTGCTTTCCAGGACTGATGTCTTGGGACTTTGGACACTATGTAATGCAGATCATGTGGCAAATTCACATCTTTGGGGTAGAGTGCGTTAATGAGGTGCTGATTTTGCCTGGTTTCCTTATCTTCTTTTTGTGTTTTATTGCCCAGATAATTGTCACATTAACCTCATAGGCTTAAATGAAATGTTATTTAGTTTTTAATAAATAGCCATCAAAGTGCTTTGCACACCTGTAATGTTTATTTTTCTTTTACATCAACTGCTTTGTCATGAATTTTCATTATTGAGAGAAAAAATAGCAAAGATAAAATCAGAGAGCTCAGTTCTTCTCTGCTGAATTCAGTGATTGGTGTCTGTAAGGTGGGTTTTGTCCTCAAATTGTTCCCACTGTGACTTGTTGGCGTTAATGAGACTATTGGTCGGGTCAGAGGGAGGAGCAGGGAGCATTACTTTTCCCCAATGAAAATCATCCCTGTTATCTCTATATGTGCAACTGAGAATGTAGACCTACTACTTGAAGGTATTCAATATTGCAGGAGGTGTGTAGTGAAGCCTAGAATATATTTTGGCATTTTGCTTCCACATGCAGCTTCTTGTATAATCAATCCCACTGTGTTTAGAGGTGAAACCTTTTTATGCTTTTGTTTTATGAAAACAGTGGAATTGGTTGGGAAAGTAGAAAACTTGAAGAGTAAAGTCTCTGCCAAAATGTAGACTGAGAGCCAAAATAGTTTTGCTTGTGTATAATTTGGAAATATAATAGCAAAATATATTTTTGTGCTTTAGCTGTGAATTTTATCTAGTTACCTGTTGTCATTAGTTAACATTTCTAGAGTGATTTTATAGTGGCAGTTTGAGCTTAAACATAAAAAAATTAGCACAATATTAACAAATGCCCATTTGAAAAATGCCATTTAGAGGGTGAATAATTTTCTGAGTGTTGGTTAAAAAAAGGGATCTTAATTTATTTGGCAGGGAAATTATAAATTGACTTAAACTGAGTCAGTCCACATGATCCTTTTTCTTGAAAATATAAAATTCTTGCAATTTAATTTATTGAACATTTTTGTTTCATTTTTTTTGGTGGTGATATTGCTGCCCCTTACCTAACATTCTATAAAGTCATAATGAGTTCAATACAAGGAACAGAGTATCAATTGGGTGTCCATAGGACATTTTGTATTTGATTTTATCTTTGTTTTCAAAGTTCTTACTTCTATAATTCTATAACCACATCCACTTTTCTAGAGATGTCTCTCCTTTACTGCTCTGCTTTGCCTAGTGGTTTCATTTTGGTCTTACGCTGCTATTACAATGAACATCTTCTTTTGAGAACTGTGTACTGTATTTCAACTTTTAAATCTTAAATCCTGTTTTCCATCCCTGTTATTTATTTCTGAACCTAATAAGTTTAAATTGTTTCCTTCCCTTTTGCCTTGAGTTTTCAGCCACATAGCTTTTCACAGGTGATATAGAGCAGATAGATGAGTCAAAAGTTTTGGAAAAGGACCTTACTTATGTAGACTTCAACTTTATACAAAATCCATAAATTATCATTGTGTTTCTCCACTGATTCAGACATTCTAATTGCCACATGTCTTGCTAGTGGCATATTATTATCCACAATTAAATAATCAAGTGAAATTAATACTTTTTTCTACTTAAAAGCTGGCCAACTAATTTACTCGTTCCTAGCTCAGAATGTGGACATCATGCTGAACTCACAGGCAAGTTCATCCAACTTAGATGTCCTGTCTGTCTAATTTAGATCTGCTGTTTCCCTCGAGTATGTCACTCTGTTTTGGCAGAAACTGTGGTCTCACTAAGTCAGAGTCGGGCAGTTTGTCAGGAGATGCTAGCTGAGAGATGACCAACAAGTATAGATCCTATATGTCCATTTACTGTTTATTTTATTATTTCCCTGTGGGAAATTGGAAATGACTTGAAGTGTAGATGTATTACTTCAAGCAGACTCAACAGATGAAGCATCTTTTTTTCATACAACAAGGAAGGGACTGGTTATTTGCTTTATGATACTAATGGTAATGACAATAGCAACTATATTTTTAACACAACTGAATGTTAGGCATATATTAAGGATTTCATAAGGTGTTCTTATTAAATTCCCACATTTATTTTTCAAGATAGTTATAATCTCTGTTTTACAGATGAGAAAACTGACATTCACCACTATACAATATGTTAATGAATCTATTACGGCACAGTAACAATTTTGCTTTTATTTCAGTTTCATCTGTTTAAATAGAAATACATAACTAAAAAAAGAGTAAGTATAAATTATTTGGAGTGGAAGTTTGTACACATACTTGTCTCGTGAGATTCAAGTTATGGCTCTGGGTTTTACTTTCATCTCTATTTCCTTGGAATATTTCCTATGCACACTGACACAAGCCTCATCTATCAGACATTTGTGATCTTCAAACCAAACAAGATCACTGAAGACCTGTAGAAATATAATTTAGTATCATGGTTTTATTTTGCATAGGCAACTTTGAAATAACCAGTATCTTAGGCTTTTTTTTTTTTTTTTTAAAGAAAATAATTGCCTTAGTAAGCACAAGAGAAAATTCAGATTAACGTCATTTTGGATGTTGCCTTATAAACCCTTTCTGGGCTCTGATTTATGCTGATGCCATGGGCACCATATAAACAGTATGTTGCAGTGCTCCTTCTCTCCTTGGGCCTCCACTTCCCTCTCCATCCCAGTAAATCCTTTGAAGGTTTTATTATTCAGGGGTGGGAAGATTGGAGTGAAAGCTACAGAATGATTTAACACTGTGGGAACTTAATCAATAAGAGTGTTGCCCAAAGCTCCCAGCAAAGGGGTTGTTTTCCATCCACATGATAATGAGGCCGAGGAGCAGCCACCTCTGGGGGAGGAGTGCTGGGGCAGCGATTCTTTGGTGGTGCTTTTCCTGGTTGCTAATTAATAGTTTTGAGGCCAGGGGGGCACCTTTTGGCCTCTCTGACATTTGCAAGCTTTTCTGTGGCTTGTCCCACATGTCTTTCCACCATCAGGGGTCACTCTCAACTGGATTGGAGTCTGACAAGTCTAATTGGCTCGAATCTATGCAGATTTAAACATCTAGCCCACATGCCAAAAATCTGATGTTTTCTCATGCTGCTTCTGAGTTCCTGGCATTATGGGATCGGTGCATGCCTGAATTATTATGTATCAGCTTATCCTTCTGTTAGCATGTTAAAGAGCAATTAGCTGGATGTGGTGTAAGAAATAGGGGAAAGAACTTCAATGCAGTTCAATTGTAAATGCCTTTTATACTTAAAAAAACTGTCAGACCATTGAGTTTTACTGGTTGGAAAGCAGATTGAATCGTATAGTAAAATTTTTTAAAGGGTGAATAATTTTCTGAGTGTTGGTTAAAAAAAAAAAAGAAGGCATAAGAGATCAACCAGAGGACTTATATGTGTGCATATAAGCCTAACCAATGGACCCAGACTGTAATGGGGTTAGAGCATGTGCTGGGAGGTGGGGGTGACTGGGGGAGGAAAAAAGAAAAAAAATCCTTGCTGGGCAAACAAGGATTTGGTAAATCACCAAAACATTCTTGATTACTTGCATCGTCCCATTTCCTTTTCCTGGTCTTACACTTCTCGCACATTCTCAATTTTAAATTTTTTAACAATTTCAGCTTCCTTATAACTGATTAGTGACCAGATATATTTTCCTGTAAATTATATATATTTTCTTCACTGAAAATTTATAGAAGTCTGAATTAATGTCAGGAAGCTGGGCTAGATGAATTCACATACAACCCAAGTTATATGGATAATTTTTATTTTCTTGGAAATATTTTAATTGACCATTAAGCCATACATAGAATAATATAATGGCTATGCTGATATGTTGCTTCATCATTTATAAAATACTTTGTCATGTTTAACCTTCACAATAATCTTTGGAAGACAGAAGATCAGGGGTGGGTTAATATCTATACATTTATAAGTAAATGTATTGATTTACAGAAAAATTAGGCAATTTGCCCAGTGCGCCTGTGTCACTGAGAGGCAGAGATGGTTTTGATCGCAAGTCACTTTTTCATCACATCATGTATGTATGAAAATAATTTATTCAGTAGATTATTTTATAAACAATTTTTGACTATGGATTGTGTACTAATTTTTTAAATGTGTTGGCTTAGTCTTAGAACAGTCCAAGGAATTTATGAAAAATAGCAAATAGTGATGAGTGGTTTTATCTGTATGTCATTAATAATTTTTAGCACCATAATGCTCTAATGACTAATCTTTCATTTGATTTCCATTTTCTGAGAGGTCTGTGTCATCATAATTTACCCGAGGATGCCAACTTTGCCATACTACATATGGAAAATACCAGATTAATTATTAAATACCTTACTTTTTATAAAAATCTGTTTAATACTAATAATAATGTAAAATGTCAGTTCCACACTATAGTCAGCCTTTGTTCACCCATATCTGAGAAATTTGAAAGTATCTTTTATTTTCTTCTTTTTAAATCATAGAATGCTCTCCTTTTTTTTTCTTTCTTAAAATTCTTTGATTATCTCAAAGTTGCTGATGTCTTAAACCCTATTTCTCTTTCCTCTGAGTTTATATTGTAATTACAGTTTTGGGGGAAAAAGTACTACAAGCTCAAAAGTGTGTGTGTGTGTGTGTGTGTGTGTGTGTGTGTGTGTGGTGTGTAGTGGTTTCACAATAATTTAGAATTTCTAATCTGTGACATTGATTACATGGAGTGTGTGAGCTACTTTTGTTTCTTGCTTTTGGTTTCTGTTAGACACTCTTAGAGTCATGGACATGGATTTTCATAGATCAAACTAGTAGTGAACTTAGATAACATTAGTTCAGCTCCTCAATATATATTATGAGGATTTTATTTATTTGCTTTTCTTTTTTTCTCTAAAGCAAATAATTTGGAACCTATCAATGTAAGAAGAAATAGGAGGATAAAGCTTTAATATGTCACCTGTGGAAATAATTTATTATGACATTTCATTAGCAATGAATACACATTAATTTTAACATCACAAAATTTAACAGAATCAGCTTAAATGAACAATGCTCCAATCTTACTATTCAAGCTAAGAACGAGACCACATCTGATTCTTAAAGGGGAAAGAAACTAACACTTTTTAAAAATATTCACTATTTGTTAGATTGGGTTACCAGAAATCTTGATTTGCATGGGATAGTCTGGTTTACATTTGTTGCTCTGGCCTAATTACTAATAGTATTTCCCTTTACTCTCAAACCATATGAAATATATGAATTGAGCATATGCCTTCTGTCTCCTTTGTCTAAACATTCTCTAATGTAATTAAATCACCAGAAAATTGGGGTTTCTCATTTGGATTTGCCATGAATTAATTGTGTGATTTAGGTCAAATTATTTACCTCTCTGTAGATCAGATTTCTCATTAGCAAAATAGGGACAGAATACCTTTCCCATGCAATAATAATGAATCTCTGTGGCTTGTTCTTTTTAGAACATATCCAGAGAGGCCTTACTATTATCAGACAAAGAAATCATTATTTTCAGGTGGTATCAAGCATTTTAAGGTGTGTAATGACTGTCATACACAAGACCTTGGTGGAAATCCTAGCTCAGTACTTTACCAAATGTGATTTCTTGGAGAATTATGTCTGGGCTGTGAATTTTCATTTATTTATGTAAATTTTTATGTGTGCTTGTTTTGTTTTTCTTCTTAAAATAAAAGAAAAAGATAATACAACTCACCTCTCTGGCACAGACTTGGTAAATGATATGTAGTTAGCTTTACTTTTCTATAGTTTTATGGTGATTATATGAATATGGCTCACCATTGTTGTTATATAATAATGATATAATATTGGGTTCCATCTGATTTTGCTCACTTACTTTAATTACTATGTTTGTATACCCTTGATTATTATGCTTAAGCAAGGATAAAGGATTCTAAATGACTCTATTCTGCATATAGATTTTTGTCTCAATGAAGGGAGTTGATTAGAGCTAGATAGACATTAGCTTCTTGAGACAAAAGGGAAGTGTTTTTGGTGGAGTTCAATTCTAGAGCAAAGGATGAAGTAGGAGTTGGACCAACTGTCCAGAAATTAAAGAGACAGAACCTAAGCAGAGGACCAAGCTGAAGTGGGGTAGATGTATCCACTTGTTTTAACCAGGTCTAATTTGGAATAAAGATCAGTTTGGGGTTGGAATGTGAGTAGGGGTAGGACTTAGGAGAAGGGGTTGAAAGGAGTTAGGGAAATTTCAGTATAGGTTTCAAGTTGGATTTTAGTTGAAATCAGTGGCAAATCCGCCTTTTTATAAACCAGGAAAGAAAAGTGGTAAAATAAATCAAAAGCTGATGTCCTAATTGGGTTACTTTTGTTAAATTTGTTATTTAATGGTACTTCCATACTCAGTGCTAATTAGGTATTGAGTGTAAGGATTTTCTTTTGCACGTGGGCACAAGTGAATATATAATCTCAGAATCATGTACTATTGCACTATATGAAGCAAGTTTTATTCACCAGCTTCCTCTACATTTTAACTTAAGGTAATGAGTGTTTAAGAAATTATCAAAAAAATTTTACACATATTTTCTGCACAAAATTCTACTACAAAGGACATGCTTGTAAATTTATCTAGAATGCCTATTTATTGCACATTACATTTTTTTCTTTGTTACTGAGTTAGAAGGATTAATCTCTCAAGCCCACAATCAATTGTGACTACATCTATAAAACTAACAGTGGATGTACATTTTCAAAATTGAAAGTCATTATAAAACAATGTAGGCCACGGTAAATCATAGCTAAAAACAGTCATAATGGAAATCTTTTATCTATGTCTGATCCACTAACATACTGTTATTCTGAGAACTAATAACTTTTTCTTGGAGATAGAGCCCCAAATTCAATTTTATAGCTCACAGTCCCAGTAAATAGAAAAAAAATCTGCCAAACCTGCTTTTATCAAGCCTAGCGATTTCATGTTTTTACCATATGTAGTGAGCTAGAAATAAACGACAAGTGAGGTTTGATGATTTTATTTTTTATTTGGCCAATGGACTCTACTCTGTTTTTGTATGTGAAGTTTTGTTATTAATATTTTATATTATTTTGGAGATTTTAGCTAGCATTAATTATTTCTGTAAAATCCAAGAGTACTTGGGAGAAATGTTTGCTCCTCCCTCAATTTAAAATTCATAACTATTTAAATAGGCCATCAATTCTCATTTTCTACTCATTGAGCAGCTAGGCTAATAATCAACTTCCACCATAGTGTTATTAGAAAAAAGGGAGTATATATCTTGGCAGTGAGCTTCGATGCCTCCTAGTCCCAAAGGAGAAATTTGCTAAAGAAAAGAAAAACTTAAAGGACCAGACTGTTTCTTTCAAACTAAGAAACTGACTTCTTGTAGAGGGTCAGGTATCTAATACAATTTAGTAATTTTTTCAAAGACTTATTACGTTTTTGTTTTAAACAGTTTTATTTTTATTAAAGTTATTATTTAAATGTTAAGTAACACTTTTCATCCTATTTTTAGTTGTGGACAAAAGGATCCCACTGGCTAATTTAAAGCAGAAAAGGGGTTTATTAAAAAAACATTGGATATTATCCAATAATTAAAAGGATAGTAAGAGGAATCCATGAAAAAAACAAAAAAAAACACACCAAAATCTAGAGATTCAGGCTTATAGTTTACACAGATAGAAACAAATCTCAGTTATTTTGCAGAACAAATGGTCTATTGGATACAGATATGGAACCTTGCACCCCTGACAGTACTCACCCTGGACCTAGTAGTGCTGTAGGACTAGTGGTGCTGCTCCTGAACTGCTGTCCCCGGAATCAGAATGTAGTTGCTGCCAGTGCCCCTGGACTCACTAGAGTAGATTCTGAATGTTCACTGTGGTAGCATTGCGCTCTGCTGCTCGACTTTGCTGGACATCTTACCATCCTGGAGACTAATCCAGAGATTTAAATACTGAAAACTACAAAAATGGAGTAGGTTGTCTAGTAGGGTTGTGATCTTCTGTTCATTGTAAATATTTAAATGTTGAACACTTAATAAGTGTTACTTTAAAGGATATTCCTTCATTACACAGGGTTTGAACTAGATCTTATAAAATCATAGTTTATATTTTATATATCTATATGGGCTTTTGTGTATTGATTTTATATTTTGGGTTATCATCCAACACTGTGTTATTCATTTTGTTGTTTATAATTTTTAAAATACTTTATTCATGATTTTAAAAAATGATTTAGACTATTTTATAACTGGCATCTGAATGAAACCTATGTTGAGTGTAAATCGACTCTAGTCATTTCCGTGTGTTAGATGAACTTCATTATTATAGTGCAAATAAAATCAGTTATAATGAATTTTATCCCCTTCCTTGTCTCGTCTCGTCTCGTCTCGTCTCGTCTCATATCATCTTATCTTATAAATTTACATCTTAACAATTTTTAAATGTACATTACAGTATTGTTATCTATATATACAATGTTGTAAAAAGATCTCTAGAACTTTTTCATATTGTATGACTGAATTCTATGCCCACTGAAAAACTTCAATGAACATGGGTATGTAAATGTTTCATTATGATTCTGTTTTCAGTTCTGTTGGATATATACCTAAAAGGTGGATTGTTGGATCATATGGTAGTTCTATTTTTATATTTTTTGAGAAACTCCATACTGTTTTCCACAGTAGCTGCACCATTTTACAATCCTACCAACAATGTGCAACGGTCCAATATTTCCATATCCTTGTCAACACTTGTTATTTTCTGATACTTATGTTTATGTTTGTTTATGTTTATAGTTATATTTATTTGTGTGGGCAAATATATTTATTTCTAGTGGGTATGAGGTAATATCTCATTATGATTTTTGTTTGTTATTTTTGTAGAGAGGAAGGAAGAGGGAGAGAGATAGAAACATCAATGATGAGAGAGAATCATTGATCTGCTGCCTCACACTCCCTATTGGGGATTGAGCCCACAATCTGGGCATGAGTTCTTAACCAGAATCAAACCTGGGACTCTTCAGTTCGGAGGCTGACACTATCTACTGAGCCAAACCAATTAGGGCTCATTGTGGTTTTGATTTGCATTTCTCTGATAATAGTAATGCTGAGCATCTTTTTCATATATCTTCTTGGGAGTAATGTCTGTTTAAGTCCAATTTCCATTTTAAAATATTTTTTGTTATTGAATTATAGGAATTCTTTATATATTCTGTATATTAAGCCCTTATTTGATATATGGTTTGCAAATATTTTCTCTTGTTCAGTAGGTTGCCTTTTCACTATTGATTATTTCTTTTGCTGTGCAGAAGTTTTTAAGTTTGATGTAATCCCATTTGTCTATTTTTGCTTTTGTTACCTATACTTTTTGTGTTCTGTCCAAGGAATTATTGCACATTCCAGTGTCATGAAGCTTTTCTCCTATGTTTTCTTTTATGGGTTTTATAGTTTCAGGTCTTACATTTAGGTCTTTAATTCATTTTGAGTTAATTTTCACATATGTTATAAAGTAAGGGTCCATCTTCATTCTTTTGCATGCCCAACATCATTTGTTAAAGATACTATCCTTTTTCCATTGTAATTTTGATCTCTCTCCCTTTTGAAAATTATTTTACCATATATGAGAGTTTTTTCTGGGCTTTCTATCCTGTTCCATCGCTCTGGGTGCCTGTCTTTATGCTGATACCACATGGTTTTGGTTACTGCAGCTTTGTGATATATTTTCAAATGAGAAAGTGTGAGGTCTTTAGTTATGTTCTTCCTTTTAGAGTTGTTTTGGCTATTTGAGGACCTTTGAGATTCCATATAAATTTTAAATACTTTTTTTTTCCATTTCTGCAAAAAAAATTTTAAATACCTTTGAAATTTTGATAGGGATTGCATTGAATCTGTAGATTGTTTGGGTAGTATGTGATGGTGTATGCTATGGCACTGCAGGCCCTCTGGTGTAGCAGTAAGCCACTCCCCTTCACTCCTTCACTTTCAGCAGCTCCTAGCACCTGGGCAAAGAGAAACCCAGTCCTGCAGTCCATCCTTCAAAAAAAACAGGTCATTGAATGCAGGTTCCACTCTTCTCTGTCCCTGAAAGGAGATGCTGTGAGCCAAACTGCGCTGTGCTAGCTTGGGGATGGGACCATCTCACATAAAGTAGAATGGCTCTTCTTACCAATGTAGCTAACCTCAGCTTTGCACTTACCTGGGGAATTGTAACTTCCTATATAATAAAAGAGAAACATGTAAATTGACCATCCCCTCTCTACGCTCACCAGCCAATCAGGGTGAATATGCAAATTAACTCAACAAAGATGGTGAGTTAATTTGAGTACACAGGCGCCGGGCAGAGAGCAGAAGCGGGAGAGCCAGCAGCTTGGGGGGACGTGGTTCCCTCAGTCGCTCCCTCAGTCACTCCCTTGCGGGGATGTGGCTCCCTTGGTTGCTGGGCAGAGAGCACATCAAGAGAGCAGAGGCTTGGGGGACTGTGGCTCCCTCTGATGCTCCCAGCATGAGGAGCACCAGGAATTCTGGGAATAGCAGTTCTGATGGCAGCCTCAAGACCAGAAGCAGAAGCCCAGAACTCGGGGAGCACCAGGAATGCTGGGAATCATAGTTCTGGTGGCAGACGGATCACCTAGACACTAGAGCGAAGTGAACTTGGAGCAAGTTACCGTTGCAGTGGGGGATGGAGGGAAAGCAAAGATGAGAGACATAAGTGAAATTAGAGTGTCTAGGAAAAATTAAAGGGAAGTTATCCTAAAACTTACAGGAAATTTCCACCAATGAAGCAAAGAAAAAAAATGCCTCTGTTATTCTAATGTGAGCAACAAACCAAACTGATAATTCATTCATATGATTGCAAAGACAGACAGAAACTCTCAGATTGGAGAGGGCTCCCCTGAGGGCTCCCAGATTGGAGAGGGTGCAGGTCAGGCTGAGAGACCGCCCTCTTCCTCATGCACTAATCTTTTGCACTGGGCCCCTAGTTGGATTATAAAAGTTCTCATAAAAGTATGTTGGTCCATATATTGTTGTTAATTCAGTTTCCCTGTGAGGGATTGAAGGCTGACAATTCCTATTCTGCCATTTTGCTGATGTCACTCCAGTAATAATGAGCTTTTGTACCTTAGAGTTTGTCGTGGGTTTCTACCAAATATTTGATTCAAAAAAGCTTTCTTAAATTTATTATTTACACTAGAGACCCAGCACATGAAATTCATGCTAGGTACAGTCCCTAGGCCTGGCCTGCGATTAGAGCCATCTTCCCCGGCTACCTGAAGTCGGCCCTGCCCCCTGTCACCACCCACCCCTGGTTCCCTGTTTGCCATCAAGCGATGTGTGCCTGACAGTCAGGGGAAGGGATCAAGAAGTCAGCTGTTCTCACCTGCTCGCTGGCCCCACCCCTGCCACAGGTCATCCTCTGTGTGTGGGGCAACTTGTGGGGCAGGGGCCTTCGCCAGCGCTGTCCACATCCCCTGCCAGCCACCCCCTATTCTCCGTTCACCATCAGGCAATCGGAGCCTGCCAGCTGGGAAAAGGGACTGAGAGGTGGTCAGTGCGCCTGACAGTGACTGGTCCAGCGGTCATTCTGGTCGTTCTGCTGTTAGGGTCAATTTGCATATTACCCTTTTATTATATAGGATTTCAATTAAGGAAAATAATTCTTGTATAACCCACAGTTTTTAGTAATAAAAAATAGTTTGCTATTTACTTTTATATAGATAAAATATCTAGTTAGAATTTCTTTAAACTTGATAATTCTAGCCCTGTTTGACTTTGAACTTTAGTAAAATGAACATCAAGAGTTACCCATAGGAAGGTGATCAGTTTTAAGATTTATAGCCTCTAGATGACAAAATGGGGGGAAAATCATTGTACAAGCCGGAAGGAGCAAGTTTTCATCAATGAGAGGGAAAAAAGATCTCAGTGGAGGATTTGAAAAATTAGTAGGGTTAGTTACATTGCTGCAGTTTAACTGCTTTTGGGATTTTATTTAAGAGAAAGGAGGATTTTATACTAGTTATAGGAAAAAGAAAAGAAGGTTATAGAAAATGTAAACATGTAAGGTATCTTTAGAATATGCATTTATTCCAAAAGTGTGAGTGTTTTAATATTTAGTATATTGCTGGGAAAAGTTCTATAGTGATTGAGAAACTGATTTAGTGGTTTGACCCACACATGTTATTTTCAATTTGTGTCCTGTTATGCATGTATTACAATGATAAGATTTAGTATTTTATTATTTTTATCTAAAGCTCATTAAAAGATCTATGGAGCAGAGTATGATATTTATAATAGGATCTAGAGATAAGAAAAGAACAAGACTTTTTGTATGTACAACAAAGTTACATTTTAGGATAGAATTTAGAATAAAAATTATCAAACCAATGACATTATTGTTGCCTTTAATTATTAAATAAATGTTATCTCTTATTTTTCAAAGACCCTCACAGCCCCAAATAGAAATATTCAAAATTCTAATCACAACTTTCCTTGGGAGTAATTTGCTTTTTTCTTCATCTATTACTAAGGAGGTTTCCCTGTAAAATTCTGTAAGCACATTCTGGCATCATTCCAGGTACATGGAGTGGATTAACAGGTTATAAAAAAGTTTATCCAAAGTAGTTGTACAAGATTATTTTGATTTATGAAGGCAATATTAAAACTTACTCAAAAATTTTTTTACTTCATCCTTTTAAAAAGTTATATGTGTATGAATGAAAATTGTCTATAACAGTACTTTAGAGCAAAGAATTATTTTTAAAATTATTAAGTATATTGGGAAATGTTTTACAGAGGAAAGACTGTATTAAATGCAGGTGCATTGAAATTCAAAGACAAACTTTTAGATTCTATCATGGCATTGACTTTTTAAAAGCTGCTTTATTAAGGTGTAATTTACATATAAAATTCACTCTTTGTTAAGTCTATAATTAAATGATTTCTAATAAATTTATTTGGATTATACAGTGATCACTATAAAACACTTTTAGAATATTTCCATCATTTCTAAATTTCTCTAATGTCCATTCCTATTCCCTCTGCCTTCTAGCTCTATAAATGTTTCTTTTTCTTTTGACATTCTATATTGAGTCTTATAATATATAGTCTTTGGTGTCTGACTTCTTTCACTTAGCATAATGTTGTTGAGGTTCACCCATGTGGTAATGTGTATCCAGAGTTTATTTTTTTTTATTGCATAATAGTATTGCACTGTATGGATATGCCACATTTTACTTATCTACTCAGTAGTTGATGGACATTTTGATTGTTTCTGGTTTTTGGCTATAATGGATAATGTTGCTATGAATATTTGCCTAGAAGCACTTATGTGAACATATGTTTTTATTTTCTTGGTTAGACTCCTAGGAGTAGAATTGCTGGATAGTATGGTAATTTTATGTTTAACTGTCTAAGAGAGTTTCAGTTTCTTCACATCTTTACTAACACTTTGCATATTTGGATAACAGTGTTTAATCAAATATGTATTTTGAAAATATTTTCTCTCAATCTGTGCCTTGTCTTTTTATTTTCTTCACAATGTCTTTCACAGAGCAGAAAATTTTAATTTTAATAAAGTCCAGCTTATCAATTCTTTCTTTCATGGGCTCCATTGGTGTTGTGCCTAAAAAGTCATTTCCAAACTCAAGTTCCTCTAGATTTTCTCTGTGTTACCTTTTAGAAATTTTATAGTTTTTTGTTTTGCATTTAGTCTATGATATATTTTGGTTTAATTTTTGTGTTTTTGTTGAAGAATGTAACGTCTATATATTTTTTACAAGTGGATATTCAAATATTCTATTATCTTTGGTGAAAAAAACATTTTTATTCCATCATATGCCTTTGCTCCTTCACCAAAGATCAGTTGACTATATTTATGTGAGTCAGTTTCTGGACTGTGTTTTGTTGTACAGATTTATTTGTCTCTCCTTTCACTTTTGCTACATTTCTTGATAATTGTAGCTTTTTAGAAAGTCTTGAAGACAGCTTTTATTAGTCCTACAACTTAGTTCTTTTCTTTCAATATTGTATTAGTTTTTCTGAGTTTTTGCCTCTCTATATCAACTGTAGAGTCAGTTTGTTGATATGCACAAAATAAGTTGCTAGGATTTTGATTGGGATTTTATTGAATCTATACATCAAGTTGAGAAAACGGAATATCTCTTTAATTTGTTCTTTGATTTCTTTCAACAAAGTTTCATAGTTGTCCTCATATAGATCTTGTGTATATTTTGTTAGATTTATTTCTAAGTATTTCTTTTTAAGGGTGTTAATGTAAATAGTATTATTTTAAATTTCAAATTCCACTTGTACATTGCTTGTGTTAAGAAAGCAATTGACTTTTGTATATTAATCTTGGATCCTACAACCTTACTGTAATAACATTAGTTCAAGGAGTTATTTTGTTGATTCTTTTTTGGATTTTCTACATACGTTATAGTTTTTAATATGCAGGCCTTGTACTTTAAGCAATTGTTTTATTTTTTAAAATAAATATTTATTGTTCAGATTATTACAGTTCCTCTTTCCCCCCCATAGCTCCCCTCTACCCAGTTCCCACTCCCCCATGTCTTTACCCCCCCCCACTGTCCTCATCCATAGATGTAAGATTTTTGTCCAATCTCTTTCTACACCCACACATCCCCTTCCTCCTGAGAATTGTCAGTCCACTCCCTTTCTATTCCCCTGATTCTATTATATTCACCAGTTTATTCTGTCCATCAGATTATTTATTCACTTGATTTTTAGATTCACTTGTTGTTAGATATGTATTTTTTGTCATTTTGTTGTAATTTTTATCTTTTCCTCTTCCTCCTCCTCCTCCTCCTCCTCCTCCTCCTCTTCCTCCTCCTCCTCCTTCTTCTTCTTTTCTTCTTCTTCTTTCTCCTCTCCCTCCTCCTCCTCCTC
>PVJC01006362.1:0-55265 GCA_004026665.1 Murina feae | reverse complement strand
GGGCAAGAGTTGTTTCAGTGGAGCTTTTATGCTCACTGCATCTGCCCCGGGTGTGTTCCTTGAGGATCTGTTTTGTTTAGGTTAGTCCCTCTCTGGCCACTGGGTGGGGCTGGTTCCTGTATCTTTAAGGAGGCATTGCTGCAGAAGCCTCTGACGCACTTGGGAGGGGCGGGGCCTCGGGGAGTTCGCCGGGCGGGGCAGAGCAAACAGCTATGGCACTTCTCAGCCCTGCGCTGAGAGACGCCAGGACTCTGTGTCCCACGGTTATTGCTGCAAGCAACGCTGAGAGAAACCTGTTTTGGATTTCCTTCTGATGCTAGTCTCTGGGTGTCTGTGGGACCTCCAAAACTCGCCTGGAACTGGAGTTCAGAGCCGCTGGGAGCTTGTGGCTCTCCCCGTTTTGGAAAAGAACCACGGCCTCCGGTACCAGCCCTTCCCCGAGCCCGTGCGCGCGCCTCCATACCTCTGTACTTTGCTTCCGCTGCTGCTCTGAGTCTCAGACTCTTCTCTGGTTGTAGGATTTTCACTCAGCCAGCTGTCCTGTGGGTGCGAGTGGTGTCCGTGTGTTCTTTTCGTGGTTTTTCTGAAATAGTTGTTCACAGCTGCATATACGGTGTCTACCCTATGCCGCCATCTTGTTTCTCCTGGTTTTGATAACTTTTGATTAGCAATTAAATGAATGATTGCTTGATTTAGGTAGTCATTTACATATCTTTAATGAGACCCTACCATGTGGGGCTAAGTCCTAGGGGACTGAGGTTTATCACTTACAGATTCCGGATTTAACATTCTCTAATTCTTCAAAGTAAAGTATCCATTTTCATTCATTACCCTTCGGACTTAAATCATTTCCCAAAGTGTAAATAGCTTCACTTTTTCTTTTTATTCTAACCTATACTAATAAAAGGGTAATATGCTAATTAGACTGGATAGACTGGACATTTTCTGGACATCATTCCAGACCTTCTTCCTGACAAAGCCAGGGGTAACTCTAACCCCAGGCCGGCCCCACTCCCCAGCGGGGGCCCCTCTGCCCTGATCTGGGTCCCCACCTGTGCACCAGGCCTCTATCCTATATAATAAAAGGTAATATGCAAATTGACCCTAATGGCAGAATGACTTCTGGACCGGTCACCATGAGGCACACTGGCCACCTCTTGGTCCCCTTCCCTGGCCAGCAGGCACCAATCACCCGATGACGAATGGGGAATCAGGGGTGGGTGGTGGCAGGGGACAGGGACAGCTGCAGGCAGCTTAGAAACATGGCCCTGATCACAGGCCAGGCCTAGGGACCATACCCATGCACAAATTTTGTGCTCCAGGCCTCTAGTTAGAATATACATATATGCATGTATAAAATTCAAGCAATGCGAGAACACAAACACCAAAGAAAAATTCTCTATACTCTGCCACTCAAAGTTAACTATTTAAATGTTTCAATTAATATTTTTTCAAAGACTTGTCTTTACACAAACCTGACTGCATCTAAGAACCTTGGTGAGATTCTCTCAAATGTTTTAAGGATTGAGACATGAAACAGAGATTTATTCTAATTTCCCTGACTTACAGGGAAAAGATGCAGAATGATTTTTACTTAATATAAAGAGAAGCCAAATATATATATGGTCTAAGGGGAAAAGTTCTACCCCATAAAGTAATAGTTTAGCCCTGAATCACCACAAATCAAGCAAACACCAGGAAACCACTAGGAAGCTTTCTTTAGAAAGAGGAATACAAACATCTCCTTCAAGGCTTCTTCCAATTCAGGATCCTATGATTTTATGCATCAAACTAGTCAGGAAATGGCTACAATATTTGAAATGGGGTGAAAGGAATCAGTGCATCTGAATTTAGTTGTTGAGCTTAAAACCCCTTCGCACCTGGTTTCGTCTCCCTTCTGTGACACAAACTGAATTGTTGTTGAACTACATTTCAAGGCCAGCCTTTAGAGGTCTCTATGTTCACCCTTATCAGTTCACAACATTTTTTGAAAACTCTTTTCAGAAAAACAGGAAAAAAAAGTCATAACGAAGAGCAATAGCAATTATTTTCCAGTACTTATATCAGGATATCTGGTGGCCATTATTACCAATGACTTCATTAGCTGGAGTGTCGTATTGTCCTCGTTGAATATGAAAAGCTGCCAAGAATATAAATTTGATCAAACTCAGTTTATGATCATTTTTTACTATGTATAAAGCATATATTTTAGAGAAATAAACTCAGCGTGAATAACATTCATAAATCTTTTGGACACTGCCAATCCCATTTAGTGTTGTTTTTTTTTTAAGTTTTCTGATCAGGAGGAAAGAGAAATAGACTTTAAAATATAGAAACAAATAATTTGACAGATGTTTAGGGAAGCTTTTAAAATTTGAAATAAGTATAAGGAACCAATACCATTACAGAAATAGGAAGTCTGTTGGTTGGTTATTTTTGTTTGTTTGTTTGTTTGTTTTTTGGCTTTGTTTTGTTTTTAATCAACAGAAGAATTAATCTTAAAGAAAGACATTATTTCATTTCAGAGACTGGGACAGAATAGGCTATGTTTTCGGGTTTAGACAATCAAGTCTAAAGGAAGTATACTACTTCTTTATTGAACAATGTCCTTAACAGGGTTAGAAATAGTCACCTCTTTCAGAACACAGAGTCTGACGCTGATATCTTTGTTGGAAGTGTTGAAATTGCTGACATTGTTAATTGCTTGCTGAAGACATCGAATCAGTGTGCCACTGCAACCTGAAAGGTTTATGATATTATCAGTAGGAAGACAGTGAGTCACCTTATGGAAAGTTTGGGATTTAAAGACGTAGATTTGAAGCCTGTTTCCTGATGTACTAGTAGTGTGACTGGGCAGTTTGCTAATCTCTTCCTGCCTCTGTTTACTCACCTATAAATTGGAGATAATGATACCTGTCTCATAGGATGGTGAAAGGAAATGATATATGCACAAGGCTCAGTAGGAACTCAATATTTATAGCCATCATTAATTTTGAATAGCACTGCTTGCCTTTACAAAATACATTTACGCTACCTTCAGGTGTAATATTAGTTGTAATTGTGATAACTATAAAATAATACTGATAATTAACACTTGTAGAGTTCTTTAAAAACTTCTAAGGCATTTTAGAATCTATTTCATTTGACCAAACCTTTTAGTAGTTATTATTCCCACTTAATAGATAAAAATTTAAGACTAAGAGCAGGTGGGTACAAACCTCCAGTTGTACAATAAGTCATGGAGACGGAACGCACAGCGTGGTGACTGTACTTACCAGTACTGTAGTGTATAGTAGTATTTGAAACATGCTAAGAGAGTAGATGTTAAAAGTTCTTATCACAATAAAAAAATTGTAACTATGTATGTTGATGGTGTGTTAGAAACAAAAATCAACTGAGTAAATTTTAAAGATCTTATTGGCTTTATTTATTTGATAATTCATGAATTGGGCAGTATCCTACCCAGCAGATAGAAAGGAG
The DNA here is from genome assembly GCA_004026665.1 of Murina feae. NCBI lineage: Eukaryota > Metazoa > Chordata > Mammalia > Chiroptera > Vespertilionidae > Murina > Murina feae. The sequence continues at coordinate 51,785 of PVJC01006362.1, read as the reverse complement.
TTCCAAGGGGCTTGCAACGGAAGGGTTTTATAAATGGAAAGAGGGCGACATCAGGAAGTTATGACCAAAGAGTGAAGAGTTTCAGGCAAGGTCACCTTTCTTTAGGCCTGGGAGGCAAAAGGTCTATCAGGCATACTGCCCCGCTGGTGTTAACCAGATAACTGACGATTGGCTGGTTAAAGTTACATTCCCGAGAAAGACCGAAACTACACTGAAGTCTGTGGTTGCTGAGGTGGGATTTACAGCAAGTGACTCCATTTGGGGCGTGTGTGTGCGCGTGCATGTGTGTGTTCATGTGCGTGTGTGCATGTGTGTTTAACAGATGGTTACTAAGCTTATTGTGGTGATCACTTCCTGATAAATACAAATGTTAGATTACTATGTTGTACACCTGAAACAATATTTATGTCAATTATATCTCAGAAATAGACTAGGTGTGGTACTTGGGCTTCAGAGGTAAACTTCCGCTCAGCTATCATGTACACACTTGCCTTGGAGTGAGTTCCTGACCCTTCTACGCTTCAGCTTTCTCGTTTGGAGAATGGAGATAACAGTATCCTGAAAACCCTTTCGAGTTTCCCCGGTGCCCACCATACAAAGCCTGCAGGCGTTCACATATTCAAAGCTGTCGGTAAGCTGGGCCCATCACGCCTTTCCAGGTTTCTCTGACAGCTGATGCCAGCCCTTTGGAATCCTTTCCCCAAACACGTGATGTACTTTTATGATTCTGTTCCCATTGTTCTCTTTGCTTGAATCTTCTTAATTGAGAAAATGCTACTCATTCAGTAAGGCCCCACTCAAATGGCACCCGCTTAAGAATCCTCTCATCGTGCCTGGTTTGGAATTAACAGCTTCTCTCTAGTGCATCCATGTGCCTCATTTACACCTCTCGCTGCTTTCTCACTGCTGACTGTGTTATACTCAGCTGTACATGCTTCTGGCTCCTCTGCTAGACTGTGAGACCCTTGCATTAGAGACAACATCTTTTTAATCTTAGTGCCACAGACCCTCTCATTTCCTCTCTTCCCCAGACTCTCAGCCTCCAAACCACGGCAGACTCTGAAGTGTAGACACACAGTGTACGTAGAACTATATTTAAAATTTATTTTAATGACCACAATATGAATAATATGAAGCAGCCATACAAGGATGTCCAAGAAGAGGTTTAAGTTGAAAATAGTTAAGTCTTAAAGAAATTACCACAATAGTAGACATATAGTGCATGTTTCAGTAGGTAGTGGCTAACTTCAAATAAGGGATGGAAATTAGAGATGGTGTGTTACTCTGAATGCTTCTTATCCCTTCCCAGGTGCCATCCCTTGGTGCCATCATTGGCAAAATATGAAATTGTATAGACTATTAGTCACAGCGAATGCAACACTTCTTACACGCATGTTAAGTTTATCATGTAATATGGAAGGCAAGCCCTGTGCTGATTTCTGTCTATGGAACAACCTTAGCTAGGGAATGGGCAGGTTGGGAGCTGAGGTCCAGCTAGCAGAGAAGGGTGCTGTGGTTAGCAGGAAAGCATGAGGAGTGTAGTCAGCTCTGATCCCGTGTGCTTGCTCCTAGCCCTTTCAGCCACATAGCCAGGGACTGGGAGGCCGATAAACAGTGAGAAAGACACTTCCTTTCCAAGAACTGAGAGGCTTTCAAGATAAACAAATTCAGACCACCTCCTTCTGACATGCAGGAAGCTGAACTGAGACATGTCCGCATGGCCCTAAGGCTCTGGTAGGTTAACACTTGGAAACAGTTTTCTGCTTCCTGTCAGGCGCTCATATCACTAGACTGCAGTTTCCCCATCAATTCTAGTTATCACTTACTCAGCTCACTCAGTCTTTCATTCACTCCCTCAGCCAGTTGTATTCAGCTCTTCCTGTCTGCCTATTACTGTGCTGGGCCTCACAGGGGGACAAGTTGCCCTTGAGGAGGGTACAACACACCTCAGACTCAAACACCCAAAAGTACACCTGAGCTGCCTCCCTCTGTCACTCCTGAAAGACTCCTCTGGGCTTTTCAGACAGACTTCAGACCTTGCTTCCCCCAATCCTAAACTACACCCCAGGTTTATTAATACCTTGCAGCAGAAAGAAAATCTAACATGTGCTGATGTTCTCACCTAACTGCACAAAATGTGAATTCTTGCCTAAGACCAGTTCACTTTCAATATGTAGTGACAATCTGAAAAAGCGAGTCTAGCACTTGGAAGCATTAGCCTCTATCACAGGTTCCTTCACAGAGGTGAGTTCACCAGGGTCCCACATGGAGGCAGGCACTTTATACAAAGCAAGCCAATGACAGAGGGATCTTCGTGGTCTCTCTAGGGTCTTCCCCTTTAACACAGTGGTTCTCAACCTTCTGGCCCTTTAACTACAGTTCCTCATGTTGTGACCCAACCATAAAATTATTTTCATTGCTACTTCATAACTGTAATGTTGCTACTGTTATGAATCATAATGTAAATATCTGATATGCAGGATGGTCTTAGGTGACCCCTGTGAAAGGATCGTTCGACCACTGAAGGGATCTCGACCCACAGGTTGAGAACCACTGCTTTAATAGGAACATCATCTGTTATTCCTCCCACTTTGGGGGAAAATACATAAGAAATATATAACATACTGAAAAAAAATCAATGAATAAAGGATGAGTGTGTTGCACTGTGCAAAAGAAGAAAGGATGAGGTTCTTAGGAATCTATTTGGAGGTGGGAAGGAAATAAGTACATCCAGCTCTAATGTCTACATTCAGTGTTCGAAGGGAGAGGAATTTAATATTGAAGGGCTTCATATGTACTTTCATTGAAAAGGAGAAATAAGTAAGGTACATGGAACCTGTTCTCAAGTACCCGATAGAATTAATCTCAAAGAATTCTGCCTAGAATAGAATTTATGTAGCAGTTATATATGTTGTGGGTTTTGGACATTTTCTTACAGAACCTAAATCCTGGAATTGCCCTTTCTTTAAGGAAACGACATGGGAAATGATTTGGGAAAGTAAATGCTTTATCTGTGTAAAAATAGCATAGTCAAGCACTGTCACTCTCTAATGTCTTAGAAAGAATTATTTCCATGAGGTTTAACCACTTAGTAGGACCTTATAAGAATGAGTCATAGAACCCATAAGTTTTAATGATGAAATGGGGATAGGATTTTTTCTTTTCTTTCTTGCTTTCTTTTTTTCCTTTTTAGGAAAATGAAGGAAAGACATGAAGGCAGAGAGAGGGGCAAGTCTGGAGACAAGGTGCCAGTAAGAAAAATCAGATGTCTGAAACAAATGTGGCCCCTTTCACAGTTCTTTTCAGTGTCCACATCGGAAACTGAGGCACAGAATGAATCTCCACACAGTTCCTAGAAAGACTGGTGCAGGGTCTCCATGTACTCAACTCCTGCATACCTTCTATCTTTTTTCTCTCCAAACCCTCTCCCATCTGGCAGCCAACAAAAAGTTCTCTTTCTCTATGAGTCTGTTCTGCTTATTCATTTTGTTTATAGATTCAGTTATTGATAGATATGTATTTATTGCCATTTTATTGTTCATAATTGTTATCTTCTTTTATTCTTCTTCTTAAATAAGACCCTTTAACATTTTGTTATATTATAGCATACGAGGGGCCCGGTGCACAAAAATTTGTGCACTCGGGAGGTCCCTCAGCCTGACCTGTGCCCTCTCACAGTCTGGGACCCCTCTGGGGATGTCCACCTGCTGGTGTGCCTGGTCAGCCTGGGTGAGGGGCTGATGGCTGTTTGCAGGCTGGTCAAGCCCCCCAGTGGGGACCATCACCCCATTGGGGTGTGGCCAGCATGGGTGATGGACTGAGGGCTGTTTTCAGGCTTTCAGGCTGCCCACAGCTCCCATAGCCACAATGTCCCAGCAAGGCTGGCTGGAAGCAGGTTTCTGGGGTTTATTTATCTTCTATAATTGATACACTGTTCCTTTAAGCTGAGGCCTAGGCAGGTAATGAAGCCTCCTGTCTGCTTCAGCTCATGGCTTCTAAAATTGAAAGAATGTTGCCTTAGTAGTCACAGCCAGGACTGCTGTTTGCTTCAACTCTGAGGCTTCTATAATTGAGACAATGTTGCAAATATGTTGTTGCCTGGAGCCGGGAGAAGCCCAGCCGGCAAATAGTTTTACTCCTGCTGCAATAGAAGCTGCCTGTTTACTCTAGCAGTTCCGTGAGTGCCAGCATCCATCTTGGTTGGGTTAATTTGCATACAGTCGCTCTGATTGGCTGGTGGGCATGGCTTAGGCGTCCCAAAGAAACGGTCAATTTCAATATTACGCTTTTATTAGATTAGATAATACTGGTTTGGTGGTAATGAACTCCTTTAGGTTTTTCTTACCCGAGAAGCTCTTTATCTGTACTTCAATTTTAAATGATAGCTTTGCTGGGTAGAGTAATTCTGATTGTAGGTCATTGCTTTTCATCACTTTGAATATTTGTTGCCACTTACTTATTGCTTTCTGTTGAGAAATCAGCTGACAATCTTATGAGATGTCCCTTGTAGATAATGAACCGCTTTTCTCTTGCTGCTTTTAAGATTCTCTGTTTGTCTTTAACCTTTTGTATTTTAATATGAGTTTTCAATTTCTTGCTCACTCTTCTCTTTCCAGTACCACCATGATGTGAATATTGATATGTTCAAAGTTGTTCCAAAGGCTCCTTTGGATTTTTTCCCTTTTTGCTCTTCAGATTGGGTGTCCTTTGCTTTCTTTATTCCAAATCACTGATTAGATTCTCAGCTTCATCTACTCTACTGCTGATTCCCTGTAAGTTACCTTTTAGTTTAGTTAGTATATCCTTCATTTCTGACTGGTTTTTTTTTTTTCATGCTGTTGAGGTCTTCACTACATTCCTTGAGCATCCTTATAACTAGTGTTTTTAACTCTGCATATAGTAGATTGCTTATCTCCATTTTGTTTAGTTATTGTTCTGGAGTTTTGTTCTTTTCTTTCATTTGGGCCATGCTTCTGTGTCTCCTCATTTTGGCTGCCTCCCTGTGTTTGTTTCAATGTATTAGGTAGAGCTGCTACCTCTCCCAGCTTTGGTAGCATGGCCTAATGTAGTAGGTGTCCTGTAAGGTCCAGTGGCACAGCATCCCCAATCACCCAGCTTGTGCCCTCTGTGTGGGCAAAACATTCTCCTGGTGTAGTTGAGTCTTGATTGCTGTTGGTACATCAATGAGAGGGGTTTACCCAGGCCAATCAGCTACAAGGACTGTCTGTGACCACTGGCCACCAACCACCTTACAGGATTAGCTCTGTAGGGCCCACTGTACAGAGTAGGACTTACTTTAGCAGGGCTCTGGTAACTGCTGAGCCTGCTCTTGAGTGTGTCATTTATGGAGGTGGTTGGGCGGTGGTACTTACACATGGTCTGAAGCTTTCCACTGGGTACATTGGTTCTAGGGCCTCCCAAGATCAGCCACTGTCTGTGTTCTGCGTCAGGCCACCAGGCATAAACTACAAAGCAATCTGCAGATGGCTGCTTCTTGTGCTGGGTGTGGAGATGCCCAGGCAAGGCCAAGCTTTGAACCAAGGCTAGATGCTGGTGGTGCTGTGGCTGAGGCCACTTAGCTAGAGGTATAGAGCTTGCTGAGGCCAGATGCTGCTTGTTTGAGAGATTTTAGAAAAATCTGAAGCATGAGTCATTCCTATGATAAAGTCACTAAAAACAGTTTGGGTGGCCCTGAAAGTTGGGTGGGTTTCAGGGAATCACCAGGGTAGGGCAAACAGCATGAGTAAAGTTGATGGAGACTCAGGTATGGCACCACCTGCCAGCTCTGTGGGAGAGGGTTCATCAAAGAAACAATGGCCTCTGCCAGCACTTCTGTCTGGGAGAAAGATGCCCCTATAGATCTTACCCTGATTCAGTTCATCCCAGATGTCTCTGGTGCCTTTTAAGCTGCTGCCCCAGCACTGAGCTCAGAGAGAGTGAGCCTGAGTAAGTCCATGCTTGGGACGTTTAAGAGGAACTGCCTGTGACTTCAGCAGCCTCCATGTCATTCAGCCACAATCCCTGCTGATTTTTACAGCCAGATGTTAAGGAGACTTCCATTCCTGGGTTCCTGGTGTGGGCCTGAAACACCTTGCTCCTCAGTGGAGACCTCCACAGCCAAGGTAGCCCTCCTGATTTTTATCTGCCACACATGGGTGGGGGACCAGTCAGTTTAGTCTCTACCCCTCCTACCTGTCTTGATGTAGCTTCTTTAATTTCATGATTGTAGGACTACCATTCAGCTGGTTCTGAATGATGGTTGCTCTATAGTTTAGTTGTAATTTTGATGTGGTTGTGGGAGGAAGTAAGCACTATCTTGACTGAAAGTTCTCAATAATCTAGTGGTTTTATCTCTATTAACCTCCCTGTTAATAAGATCATAGCATGGTACACTTCAGTTAATCAAGTACTTTGTTTTCATTGACTAGTAATCTTTCCTTGATAGTTAAGAATGTACTTCAAATTTTGTAGGTCCAAAGTCTTTCTAAGATCCTTGATAATTGTTCAATACTGTGAAAATAATTTCTACTATGTGAAATTTCTGGATATTTACCCCCCCCTCCCCTCTGGTTAAAGGGAATTTACTGTACATAGTTTAGATTTCAATAGTCTAACTGTAAAATCTTCTGTAATTTAGTTAATAAACATTTTTTAATTTTCAGTGTTTCTCTAAGCACTTTTTACTTGCTGGTTTCAAAAGAAACAGTTGTAAGTTAGCCAAATACTCATTGCCAATAATATTTTTTAATTTAAATGCTTATGTAGATGAAGCTCATAAAAACTCAGACATCATATAAACAAAATTCTTGCCCTGGTCTTCGTGGCTCATTTGGTTAGGCATCATCCCATGCACCAAAAAATTGCCAATTTGATTTCTGATGAGGGCACATGCCTGGGTTGTGGGCTTGTTCCCTGGCATCATATTGATGTTTCTCTCTCTCTCTTTCCCTCTCCCTCCGGTCTCTCTAAAAATCAATCAAAAATCTTTAAAAAAAAAATCTTCTACAGAATCATAACAGTGGATTAGAGAAAGAAGGTTAATGTAGGCAAAAAGAGTTGATTTTTTAAAAGTAATTGTTCCAGAAAGTTGAAATCAGAATGCCTCTCCCAGTGAAATCTGAGTGAACAACAAACTGATTTTAAGTAACAATGATCACATTTTGACATACATTTATTTCATTTGATTGCCTCAAATTCCCTATGAGGGAAATGGGACCAATGTTATTAATGTCTTTATATCATAGAAAGAGAAATAGAGATTTATAAAATTTGAGCAAGCTTGTCCAGGTTTAGAGTGAGTTAGAATTTAAGCCCAAATTTTATGATATCAATTTCTGAGCTCATTTCAATGCCACCATCTGGGTTTTAAATCCAGTATGGTGAGGGAGCAGATTTGTATTGCACAGTGGTATAATTATATGCTACTTCTCTTCTTTGAAAATGCAGAAATATTGTACAAATTTTGTGAAAACTACATGCTAACAATTTGAAGTCACTATTGAACATCTGGGCATTATCTACAAGTAGGGCCCAAAAAACAGTCTCCTATGTCAACTTCTGAAGTTTTGAAAACTGCACATTTTAGGTAATCAATTCATTTTGAGCTAGATGTAATGGAAGAATTATTGGTTTCCTTTTATTTGTATGACTTCTCTCTGAATTACTTTAGGCTTTCTCTTGACAACTGCCCAGAATTTTCTTTGACTAATGGGATAGCTTTATTAGTGTCTTAGGTTTTAGTTGACTGCAATAAAATCCAAAATAACAATGGCTAAATGAATATGGAAGCATATTTCTGTTCCACTTATATAAATTATGTAGGTAGGCCATTATTAGTTCACACTATAAATCTACCTTTATTAGCAAAGGGCAGGGAATAATAGAAGAAAAAGGTTGGCCACTCAGTCTTGTAATTAATAGAATTTATTAAGGGAAGCTTACATAGAAAAATGACTTAGGCAGTTCCAAGACAAAATGGATCCATGCACCATTTGGCAGGCATCAAATAATTATATAGGGTAACAGGGTGGGAATAGTAATGGGTACTAGGTACAGGATATTACATGGCTAACCAGATCAGGACACAACCTATTTCAGACCAGCATCAATAGGAGACAAGGGATGGGTGCTGATTTATGTCAGAATGAACATCAATTATGACCATTCTCTAAAAGGAGTTGGCAGAAAGTAACCTCCATTCTGGCCCAGGTCCAGCTTATGGGACAGAGTGGTCACATCATGGAACAGTCTCTTCTCCATACTCAACCCCTTATGAGCATCTCTTATAATCTAACGTGCCCGCCTCTTCTACAAGATGCCTTAAGTGGTCAGTGAGGGGCTTCAGTAGCAAGGCAGTAGCTCACTTACTTGCCAATTGACCACATTGGAGACACAGTCTATAGCAACAGTACACAACACACACACACATACACACACACACACACACGCGCGTGCGTGCGTGTGAAAGGAAACAAATTAAAAGAAGCAGTCTAAGTATTAGTGAAAGCTTTTTTCATGCTATCCCCCAACCCAGAACCAACCCGTGAGCTAGAAGATCACCTAGGCTTGAGGTTTGGTTGTTGAAAGCATTTACTTGAGTTCTCATATGTGTCAACAAAGAAAAAATATTTGCAGATTAATCTGGTATAAAAACACATTTAATTTGGATAATGACATAGGTGCCTGCCCATACACCTTTCCCCACCATAACTGGATGCCACAGCAACAGCAGAAGAATAAGATTAGAAAGACAACTGTTGAGTAGGAACTTGAGTTAAGAGATATCCTTCAATGAGAATTAAACCTGTAGCCTGGCCACATTAACCTGGACAGACTGTATAAACCATATATGTTGGCTGGGAGTAAATGGTTTTTCTGGTGTAAAGAAGTGAGTAGGATGAGGAATATGTCAGACTAAAACGCCTACATCTCCCCCCATTCAATGGTACATGGACAGGTCCATGTAAAGTGTATCTCCACAGATCCTGACTTCATTTAGTGACAGGATACTGAGCAATTCCTCTCCACACGGGGACATGAAGTAACTGACCCATCCCCAATGCAACATCCCATTGCACAGTTCAGTAAGTTGTCCCGTTCTAATAAGGCATAAGCTGTCATTATCATAGCTTGCTGGCCAACATCAGGATTACTATTGCGTAATTTGGTTTCCACACCTTTACTGTATGGGGTGCCTCAGCCTGAGTTCCCAGCCTGGCATGTGTCACGGATTGGTCATACAAATGACCAACTTTATATGTTGTTTAAGGACATCATTTTTTTTATTTCACAGACAACCCTGTGTGTTATATGGGAGATGGAGCCTCCCCAAAACTACATTGGCCAGTCTGACTCCTTCGCTATGCACCACTCTCTCTGTGTACTTAACAGTGTCTACTGATGAGTCAGTTGCTAAAGTGTGCATTTTTACCAAGGCACCCGCTTCCTCGTTATCTAGAGATGTAGACGCCTTCTGGGCAGGGACATGAAAGACAAGATTTGCCTCAGGTTCTTGTAAGTGAGCCCCAATATCTTTCCATATCTCTTGTCCCTATAAAGTTTTATTCATAACCATCCACCACTCCTTTTCCATTGTCCAAGTCATAATGTTAATTCCTTTAAAATGGTCCAACTACTAGTATACAAGATCAGTGACCGAGGATCATGTGTGACTAACAGCCAGCCAGCTTTTCATTCAGCCCAGTGACCACTGTGGTTTGTTCTTGTTTCCATCCGCGTAGTGTCAGTGGATGGTTGGTTGGCACTGCCATCCAGGTAGATGGATTTCCTGGGCTAGGAGTGTTCAAGCTCTAGCCAGAACTTCCCCCGTTCTTTTCAAGTTGCAGGGGCTGACACACAGATAGGAGCAGCAGCATTTGGAGTGTCTACATATTCAACAGAGCCTACTAATGACTGCATGTCTGAACACAAAAGCCTATTTGACAGTGTACTCTTCTGCTTAGGTAGGCATGCCACTTAGTCCATGTAGGAGTCTGAGCATTGGCAGACTGGTGGCACACATTGTCTATCCACCCCTTGATGCATAAGGAAGTTCTTACTGTGAATGGATGCTCTTTGGTAAGAGGCTCCACCTGCAGGAGCACAGTATACATTGCCAATCATTGCTGCTCTATTGCAGTGTATCTGATCTGTGCCCTTTTCTACAATTGGGGCCAAACTTCCAAGGGCACTCTCTCCTTTTGCTATTTTTTCACTATAATGCCCAGATCAGGTATTACTGAAACCTCTAATCCCAATGGCAGCCCCATTTTGGAAAGTTCAAGGCCTTTCATCAGTTTGGTCCATATTTTTGCTTTCACAAGGGCACCCTGTTGTTCAGCTCCCCAGTCCCACAATATGGCCTTTTCTCTCCCCACCGCACACCCCACCAACCTTTATCATCCAGTCCTGATGTTAACAGAGTTGTAGACATTCTAACACAGTTTTCTAGTTTCAGTTATTCCTCTAATTTTCTAACCCTGTCTTCTGCCTCTAGCTGGGTGTCAGTGGTCAGCAAAACCTCCCATAAGAGCGACCAGCCCATAGCTGTGGCCATAATGTTTTCTTCCTTGCTACAATGTGTAATATGTAGTTCCTCAAACAAATGCATAAAACCAGTTGGCATATTCAGGAGATTCCCGTACTCGTGCACTAGTCCACATACATCTGGCATACAGGCCACCCCTCCCCACATGAAGGTTGATGGTCAACCAGGGATTTCCCCCATGGATGTCTCTTTCTTCAGTACATTGGTTGGTTTACCAAGTGTTAGTGGATAAAGCTCCAAGACAGAAAATCTACCTTTTAAGTGCGGGGCAGGGAACATCCAAAGGAAGAGACTGGCCACTCCAGTCTGGTAATTAAATAGAGTTTATTAAAGGGTACTTAATATATGAGGCATACCTCGGGCAGCTGTAAGACAAAAGGGATCCCCATGCTGCCTGGTAGGCACCAATGAATTATATTGGGTAAAAAGGGGCACAAGACTAGTACATGAAGCAACAGGTATGGAAAATTACTTTATAGTTTGACCAGGTCAGGACAACAACCTGTTCCAGAAACCAGCACATAACAGAAGCCTTGGGAGGGGTGCTGATTTATGTCAATATGAACATCAATTATGATCATACTAGAGGCCTGGTGCACACAATTCATGCACTGGGCGGGGGGTGGATGAGGAAGCCGGTGTCCCTCAGCCTAGCCTGCACCCTCTCTGTTCTGGGACCCCTAGGGTGATGTCTAACTGCCAGTTTAGGCCTGATTCCGCAGGGCCTACACTGGCAGTTGGACATCCCTCTCACAATCTGGGACTGCTGGCTCCCAACTGCTCACCTACCGCTGGCCTGATTGCCTTTAACTGCTTCTGCCTGCCAGCCTCATCATCCCCTAACCTTTCCCCTGCCAGTCTGATAGATACCTAACTGCTCCCCTGCTGGCCCAATCACCCCCAACTGCCCTCCCCTATCAGTGTGGTCACCCCCAGCTGCCCTCCCTGCTGGTCTGGTCAATTTGCATATTACCTCTTTATTATATAGGATAGTCTCTATGGGTATGGGGGATGGTTATAGAAAGCAACCTCCAATCTGTCCCAGGTCCAGCTGCCCTCCCCTGCTGGCCTGATCACCCCTAACTGCCCCCCTCTGCTGGCCATCTTGTGACGACATGGGGGTGGCCATCTTGTGCAAGGGCGTGATGGTCAACTTGCACATTACCTCTTTATTATATAGGATAATCTCTAAGGGGGGGGGGTGTTGTAGAAAGCAACATTCATTCTGGCAAGGTCCAGCTTGTGGGACAAGCAGTGGTCACACTATGGAAAAATGTTTTCTCCACAGCATTATAGGGCTGATCTGGCCATGGCTTGATTATCAGACATTGATGCTATGCCATTCTTAGGAGTATTGCCACATGGTCCAATATGAGTGCTTGAACTCCAGCCATTAATCTGCCTCTTGTGAGCAGCAAAGAGAAAGGAATTCTTGCATATGATGGCCAGAATTTGATCACGTGGCCATACCTAACTTGGGAATGTTTGAATTGGTGCCTCACTGATAATCAGGGTTCTGTTGTAAGGAAGGAGAGAATAGATACTAGGAAGCCACTGGCAATCTCTGCCACAGTTAGAGATGGTTAATTATTTTACGTATCTGCATTGCATGGCTTTTAAAATGTCTTTGCTGTGGAAAACTTTTTATGTCATAGAGTCTATTAAATTTCTGCCTAAGGTTCATAGTTACTATATTACTAAGAACAAGAAAGCTGAAAAATAAATAATTTGCTATAATATTTTGCATTTACTGGTTCATTAAGCAACTGGCTTTTCAACTACTTTTATATAAGATTCAGATTTCAAATGGCCAAATTGTGACTAATGGGACTTTAGTCATTTTTCTTTGCTCTCATCACTTAGAGAAATGGGAATGTATTCAGGATTTAGAGTTATCATACCCATTAAATATGTACAATTTATATCACATAATGACTACTATTTAATGATACACAGTTTATAACATTTTCATTGATGATGAACCAAGATTTTCTTTTAATGCCTAGCACAGTTTCTTCCACATAATAGCATGTAATCTATAATCTGTTTTTTGAAGTTTGCTAAATTGAATTGACCTTTACTACTCCGTTGAATTTATTTGCCTGATAGATAAAAGACCCTTGATAGATTCTGCTAATATCCTATCATTAGTCTCCTGACAGTGTTACACTGACTCTGATTTAATTTGATTATATTGGATGGTTGTGGGTTATTGCTATGCATAGAAGAGGCCGCAGGGGATCAGGTTACTTCCTAGGTATGTAAATGTTGCCTCTGACAGTGACCATACCTGCAGCCTCCGGGACCAGGAAAGCCTTCAGAATAATGAAGTGCACTGAGGTCAATCAAATCAGCTCTTACCTGGAGAATAAGGACTATCACAAAATTCATTTCTGATTGCAATTATATATTTATGACAGTCTCTAATCTTACTTAATCCTTCTCAAATATTGACTTGGAATACTATAAGAGCACACTTGATCATTTTCTTTGTATCTGAGCTACATGTCTTATAATGACACAATTGTAATGCATAAGACCCTTTAGAAAAAAAACCCTTTAGCAACTGTCTCTGATTACAAGTTAGACAACAGAACAAAACTTTCACCTATCATCATATTTCATTTATCTTTAGAAATATACTCCTAACTTTGGCATTAGGATGGCCTTATTTTATTAGTCATTCTGGGCACTCTTTCAGTTTTCTTTCTGGTCACCTTCATAATGCATTAAACTGAGTGAGGGGATGGGGGGAAGCAGCTCATATTCACATATGTATAAAGGAGGGAGCATCGATATTTATTTAGCATCATTGGCATCTTTTTGGCTCCTAGAGCCTGTAATTTTGCTAATGGATAGGGTGAAAATTCTATAGTCAACACTTTGGAATTTAAAAAATGTCTTTCAAAGTTTTTCTATACAGAACAAAACTTCCTTACAAATCCAAGCTCTCTGCTGACTGGGTCAGGGGCTTGGAGATGGGACAGTAGAGGATAGGTCTTTAGACTTAGGGTTAAAGGTATTTTGTCCATCTGTTTTTTGTTTGTTTGTGTTTTTGTTTGCAGTTGCATTAGCAATCTTTTCGAGGGAAATGTTCTTTCTTCATGGGTTTTCTCAGCTGCACCTCTCTTAGCCAAGATGACAATGGGGGAGATAAGGAGAGGCAGCTTGTCCACATGCAGATCCTGGTCCTGCCTGTTGCCCCCCACACACACCCACCACACACACACACACACACACACACACACACACACACACTACCCTCCCTCGAGTTCACTTAGGTCTTCCTGTTTGTTGGGCAGCTTCTGGCATCCACCATTGACTCAGGGCTAGGAAAACCTGTGAGTTGTTTCTTCAGCATGTTTTGAGCCCTGTGGTTTCACTTTGCTGACTTGACCCACTGTTTTCTCCCTGGCACAGTAAATCCTCAAGGCTCTGCCACTTCCTTCCTTCAGTGCCCCGCCTTTAGCTCTGCACTCCATGGGCACTGCTGTCTCCACCAGGGTGTCACCCAGCCCTAAACACAGCAGCTCTACGTCAGTGTCTCTGATGTTCAGCTTGTCTCCCTCTTCCATGAACCTCAGGAAGACGCTGATGTTGGGGAGGGTGCTTCTCCACATGGGAGGCTGGGAAGTACTTAGGGGATGATTGTGGCCCTCTCTCTGCCATTCCTCTTCACCGGAAGTGTCCATGCATGTGTGCCAGAACCCCCTGTGAGGCTGTCTCCTCAGTGGCTTGTAGCTGTTTTTCTATTCAGGGCTTATATTTGTTCTCCACCTTCTGATTTGTGAGGTTTGATGCTGAGGCACTTGTGGAGAAGTGAGGACATCCGTCTCCTGCTCTTCTTCCTGTGCTGTCCCCTCCTAGCACGAGAAGAGCTTTGTTTGCAAGGCTCGTCCTTACTGTTTTCTCCCCCTCCTGTTGGCTTTTGCTCTATCAGTTCCCTGCGGCTATAATGATGGAAAGGTTGCCATGGGTGAGGGAGGGGACTGGACACAATACTATTATCAATCCAAGAAAATACTTACAAGGTATTTGAAGATTTAAAGAATATTGTTATGGTGTCATTAAAATATATTCCCTATTTTTCTGAAAAACACAACTTCATTCTTTCTCATAAGTAGTATATGCGTTTCCAGGCTGCCCTTATTCTTTTTTTTTTTTTAGTAGGGTAATTTTGAACAGTTAAAATGATTTCGTTGTTTTAATAAGTTTAAATAATGTTATTTTAATTCAATTACCAATACCACAGAAAGCTGCAATCACTAAGCCATAGAGTCCTGTATGTCTAGTAGCAACAAGCTTTTATGGGCATGAATAGGCCCCAGCCAGTTCAAGTTCTCCATGACAGTAAGTTGTGCTCTGGTTAAAGTCTACTTCCAGGGCTAGGGTTGCATCTTCCTGGTTCTCAGAGCCAGGAAACTGTAGATGTGGAACAAGCCAACCAAATTTAATGAGTCAGAGACCTACTAGCAAGGCTGGCGCAGAAAGTGTTAGTCTCTAGTGCACTGTCTTGCTGATACCAATGAATTAATTGTTCTTCCTGTTGCATGGTTTACCTTGAGGGAGCACATGAAAGATAAGGCAGGATGTGAATTTGACCAGGTGGTTATCACCAAACCTAAAGAAAAAATATCTCCCTTCTACATACCCAGTGCATCGTACACCAGCCAGCAAATATTAACGAGTGACACTCTGTGCCAGACATGCTGAGCTCTTAAGAGGACATTGACAACACAGTCCCTGATTTTAAGGAGCCAGTGTCTTATTGAAAAGATGATTCATTTGTTCATTCATTCATTCATCAAATATCTATTGAGTTCATCCATTGTGCCGGGCACTGTGACATGTGGGCATAGAACAGAGACAAGATAGATATGAACCCTGCTTCTATGGAGCTTATAATAAGGGGGATTGATATTCAGTAAGTGATTCTGTATCTAAATATTCCCAACTGTAGTCATATGGAGTTATTTTCTTTTACTATCGAAAAAAAGAATTCAAGAAGAAGTGGTATGGTACTCAGGTATTCATGGAGAAAATAGGATCTGAACTAGCCTTTGAAAGAAAATTAGGCTGTGCATATGCCAAAAGGAATGGGAGCCTGTTCTGGATGAGGAAAGCTGTGGGGACAGGGTTTAGGGTGCATTATAGGGCAGAGTTGATTGACTGATAGACAGCAGGAGTCTCTACAGTTGAGATTGTATTCCCCAGCTCATCATCTAAGGTGTCTGCAGGGCCATTGTTTAGTTTTTTAAGTTCTTTGGCATGTATGGTATGTAGCATCATTCAGGTTAGTGCAGGAGAGGGGAGATTTATTGTAATGCATTGGTATGGCCTGGAGTGTGTTCAGCTGGAGATCAGGATGCAGAGAATCAACATCTGGAATAAATGGAAAATCATGCTAGTTCTCCACCATCACTGGCCCTAGTTATTTCCACCTGTTTAATTGTGTTTCCATTACCAGCTGCAAATTCTTTATCTCTACTGTCAATGCATTTCTTAGTTTTGTAATTTCTATTTGCTTACAGTATCTGCTTCTTCGTGGTCCTGGACCTGCTTAAGTTCCTCATTTTGTCAACATTTTCAAATTTAGATTTTCAAGAGAAGAAATCTCTGACTCGTCAGTTCATCTTTCCTTTGCTGGCAGGTTATATATCAGTGGCTAGCCTATGGCTTAAGTTTACCTACCTTGTCCAGTTGGGTATACCTGGGATGTACAGAATCCTGTACAAAATATGGTGGCCTGTGGATGCCCCTTTAGCAGGGTTGAGTTAGGGGAATAGGTGAGCCTGGCATAATGAATGACAGTGTCCAATGTAGCTGAAACAGCAATAACTAATACTTCCTAAAAGCTTACTCTATGTCACTGTGTCAGGCTCTAGTCTAAGAATTTTCTATATTTTAATTCTTCTAACCCTATCAACAACTTTTTTGGATAGTTACTGCCACTGTCCCCATCTCCTCCTTAACTGAGGTTTAAAAAGTGCAAGAAATTTGCTCAAGGCCACAGAGCTAATAACTAGAAAAACCAGGATTCTTCCAGGGAGTATGTTGTAGATCCCACTGTTTAATAGGCCATGTGGTTCAAAGGGGTTTTTTATGGGGAATGGGTTATAGCAGAAACTAGAGGCAGAGAGTCACTGAGGGGCCTAAAGGCAGTTGAAGTGATTCTGGGAGTGGACGCTGAAGGAGGAACTAAGAAAGGTGCTGATGGTAAGAGAAGAAGGGATTCATTGGATACATATGAAAACAAGAAACACTTGTATTTGGTGATAAGTTGAAATAGGGATTTTAAAATAAATATTCAAGTGTAAAATATTGTAAGTGCCCTCCCAGTAAAAGGTAAACTACTTGGAGAAGAAATTAAACATTTCTTAGCAGTGCAAAAATGACTACTTGGCTATTGGAAAGTATAGTATCTAAACATGTTATCAAATGCCATGGAAGAACTGTTGCAGACTTTCTTACAGAGAAGCATTTTATAGTCAGAATACCCCTGCCTCCATATATTCCCCACAAAAGACTAGAGAGACTTTTAGGGTGTTGAGAAACTGTTTTTTCATTTATAAAATGTAGGTTAGAATTTTGAAGGGAAAACACCCCCCCCCCCTTACTTTGTAGGATGAAATAAAGACAATTGTGGGACGACTTACATCTTAATGTTGATATTCGAGCTTCTCAGAATCTCCTGGCAGCCACACCTGAGAGCAGAGGTGCTAAGAACGGCGAGAGCTGCCCTGCAGGTTCCATGGGAACCAGAGCTCGGAGCAGCTACTGCCATCTGTGGGGTCTGGGATGCCCTCCCCAGAAGGTATTTTTAATATTGGACCCTTCCTTCTGCATCAGGGTTTTGGCTACTAATCCTATTGTGTCAACATCTTAGACTTCTCTTAGTGTGGTCATAGTTCTGCCACCCCACTTGAAGCCCAGCTCTACCCAGTCTCAGTTCAGGCCTCTATCTTTGCTCTGTTTCTCTCTCTGACTCTTGCTCATTCAGAGATAACATGTTTAGATACTATACTTTCCAATAGCCAACTAGTCATTTTGCTCAAGCTTCACCCTCCTGCCTACCAGTTCTCTTCACACCCTGTACCTCTTCATGAAACCTCATCCCCCACCCCCCACCTTCCCTAATCACTTTGTTTCCCCTTTCTCTAAATTCTTAGGGTTTCTACAATCTGTTCTATTGTGAGGAAACCAGTGTTAACTGTATTTAAGGTTTATTCTTTTGGAAATATATTTTAATGTTTTAGAAGGGGGGAAAGGCAGGATGCCTTAAAAAGACAAGGATTTAAAGAGAAGTATGGCAGGCCACACAGTCTGGGTACAGTGTCATCACTCTGGACCATAATGCTGTGAAAGAAGATGTTATACTGAGGAGAAGGTTGTAAGACATTAGAGCATTTATTGTTGTTGTAATGACTTAGAGTCTCATGGAGAGCCATCAGACCTCCATGAGAAGAAGCATTCGGCTACCACTCTTCTTTCTCTGAGAAGAAAGCAAAGAAGGGAAGACAAGTTCTGAAGCATAAGAAGTGCTTGTGGCTAATATGAGATAGCAGGACCCGGGGCAGAAATGACACCACCCATATGCATTTCTTTAGAGTTTGCTGAAGGTTGCATGTCTATCTTTATCCCTTACACAGAATAATAAGTTAATTGATTGTTTTAGTTAGAAAGCAATATTTTCACAGTTAGGTAATGAATTAGGAGGCAAAGGCAACTAATTTTTAATCCAGATTCTAGGTCTAAATGAGCAAATCACTTAACTTTGCTGAGTTTTAATGTTTTTCATCTATAAAATGAGAATAATATCCACCCACTTACAGACACTCTAGGTAAAAACACAAGGAAACTGTTCATTAAAATATGGAGTAGTAATTATGCTGCATTGTGGCAGGCCTGGTCTAGTCAATAAGAGAGCAATAAATTGTGAATAAAAACAGATCAAAAATCTCTGTCCCTGTGGAGTTCATGGACTGGCTGGTTTAATTGTCAGGTCACATTCACATAGTTTCATTTTTCACTCTGCTCATTTATCTCTCTCTCTCTCTCTCTCTCTCTCTCTCTCTCTCTCTCTCAATAAATGTTTGCTGAATAGCTATTATTCTAGGGGTGATTACAAGTGGATCAAGTCTACAGATTAACTATTGGGGCTCATGATGGAACACAAATAAGGAAAATACAAGGAAGCTGAATTCCAAACAAAAATTTGCTGCAAACTAGCTTTGTGACTATAAAAAAATAACCTTGCCCTCGTAGCCTCATCCTTAGATGAGAGAGTGGATTGCATGATCTCCGACACGTCTTTCAGCTTGGAAAGGTGCAGGGTTTTTTACTCTTGCAGGGCTCGCCACCCTCTTGGTGACAGTTGGCATGGTGCATGAGCACTCCCCAGCTCTTGGGACATGTTTTGCAAATTCCAACATTTTAGGTGATGGCAAAAGTCACCATTTATACTCCAGAGCATGATTACATGCCATTTTCTGCCATTTTCTTGTTTATCGCAATAGTTTCCCTACCAGATTACACATTGCTTCAAGGCGGGAATCAAGAAGTGCAGAACATATGCTATTGTCTAGATCAGGCAAAACTCATTTGGCATCAGAAAGCTAAATTTGCATTTAAACATTCTAAAATGATTCCTATCCCCCCCCCTGGGGTAAGTCAAATTATGCCTCTGCTGATTTATAGGGTTTACTTATTACGTCAGCCCTCATCAGAATGATTTGTGCATTTCAGATTAATGAAGTTTTGTTATCTTGTGTAACAAGAAAGGGACAATCTTGCAAATATTAGATCTCCATATGCAGCTCAGGTGTATCTAGCCTCAGTGTTCTAGTACCAGAGCCAACAGTAAGTACCCAACGTTTCCAAGAGCCTAGTTTTCCTGTCATGGGGACAAAACCCAGTTGCAGCGAGTTAGACAGTGAGCAAGTGTCAAGTGCTGTTGGCACTCATTCTCAACCAGACTGCCTGCCTTCGAATCCAAGCTCTGCTGTGTACCAGTGGATCTCCCCGGGCAAATTACTTAACCTCTCTGTGCCTCAGTTCTCCCATCTGTCCAGAGGAGGTGATCATAGTACCAACTCAAAAGAACCAAAGAAATTACTGTCTGTTAAATATTTAAAACAGCGCCTGGAAAAAAGAAAGCACTTTATAATTTGGATTATTATTTAGAAGGGAGTTGAGGGGGGAGGAAACAGGAAGAGCAGACATATCACGTAGAGAAGCTAGTAGTAAAGGAAGGCGAGGAATTGGGCCACACTTGCGAGAAGGGGAAGACGTAAGCAGCCAAGCACAGGTGTTTCTGTGTATTTTGTTTCCCAAGATAAGGAGGCATGTGACTATTTGAAGGTGGATGGAATGGAGCCAGCTAACAGAAAGGCAGGCGAGGGAGGGGATAGCTGTGGGGGCAGGATGATCTGTAATAAGGGCACCAGTAATTTGAGTTGTTAGGAGGTAAGTAATTATTGAATAGTTTTCTCTGCATTCCTCAGGAATCCAGCAAGCCTTTATAATATGTTACAAATTTGGCATTGAAATTCGGAATAGACCACTATAACCCTCAGCTGTTCTGTAGATGGGGAGAAATTAGTGAGCTGATGGTAGGTGAGCAGAAGGAACTCTGCTAATGAGTAGCTACAATCTGTGGTGCACCTTGGTCATCCTGGAAGAAACCTCAAGCTAAACTAACACAGTGATCACCAGACAGGGGTGGAGTGGCTTTAGGGACACAGGCATCAGACATTCTCAGCCAAACCACAGACAGCCCAAGCAGCTACCAAGCCATGGCAGTAGACTAAACAGCTGGGCTGCGTTCAGATGCGGTAGTGTGACCGCTCATATTCAATCCTTTTCCCACAATTGCCACAGAAAAATAATTTGGTCCAAGAGTCAAGTTCAAAAGAACAAAAGCTTCAATTTTCATAGAAACGTAGGTTTATTTCAATGCTGAATACAAAGGGCTGAAATAAATGAGAAATTGTTAACATAAAATAATAGAACATTTTAATAAAAATTAGTATTTGTCCTTGAACATTAACTTACCAGACACTGAATAATTGCACAGATTAATAAGTGTAACAAAAACAAACCTATATTTCTTGTTCTCCAAAAGCGAAATAGTTCCTAATGCGCACACCAAACAAGTGAGTCCAAGACCAATGACGTGGCAATTGGCTGCTAAAATATTCGCTGCTAGTATTAGTGGAGAGAAATGATGCGCCTGTGCATAAGGTGTGTAAGGGAAATGAATACAACACAATTATAGTAATCAGTCATTAGCGAACGTTATAGTTCATTATTAATAACTAGAGGCCCGGTGCACAAAAATTTGTGCACTCGGGGGAGGGGGCAGGGTCCCTCAGCCCGGCCTGTGCCCTCTTGCAGTCTGGGACCCCTCAGGGGATGTCCACCTGCTGGACTGCCTGGCTAGTCTGGGTGAGGGGCTGATGGCTGTTTGCAGGCTGACCAAGTCCCCCAGTGGGAACCCTCACCCCATGTGTTGTGGCCAGCCTGGGTGAGGCTCTAAGGGCCGTTTTCAGGCTGCCCACAGTCCCTTCAGGGTTCAGGTCCCTACTGATGGGGTGCCTGGCCAGCCTGGGTGAGGGGCTGAGGGCTGTTTTTAGGCTGCCCACAGCTCCCATTGACCCAAGGTCCCAGCAAGGCTGGCTGGAATCAGGTTTCTGCAGTTTATTTATCTTTTATAATTGAAACTTTGTTACCATGAGCCAAGGCCTAGGCAGGCAACGGAAGCCTCCTGTTTGCTTCAGCTCTGTGGCTTCTATAATTGAAACATTGTTGCTTGAGCAGAGGCCCACTGCCTAGTCAGGCAGTTTTAAGGAAGCATCCTCCTTGTTCCACCTCTGTGGCTGCCAGCCGCCATCTTGGTTGGGTTAATTTGCATACAGCCACTCTGATTGGCTGGTGGGCATGGCTTGGGTGTCTCGGGGTGACAGTCAATTTGCATATTACTCTTTTATTATATTAGATTATGTATAACAGGATATACTGTAAAAATTAAGTTATGAAATTTTATTAAAACGTTTCTTACATTCCGTTATATTGGCTGGGTCACAAAAATATTTGTTGTGGGCCACATGCGGCCTGAGGGTCACAAATTTGACATGCTTGCTGTACAGTAATTAGGTGTTAAAGAGTGTTGGCAGGTCTCTAGGAAAGTGAGTAGGTTAGTGAATCACAGCAGAGTTTGCATGAATAGGAGAGGCAGGAGGTCAACTTAGAGGTCTAGGTTAGAGCCACTCAATGGTGGGACTCAAGATACTTTTGAACTTTATCCTCTAGTTAATGAGGAAGCTTCAAAGATATTTAGGATTTTTCAAGGTCTGCCTAAGAAACAATATGAAGGATGTGTTCAAGAGAAGAAAAACTTAGGTCAGAAACACTAATTAGTTAGAAGGCTGTTATTAGGTTAAACCATATATACTTTTCAATATTCAACCATTTTGACCAAAAAGTGACAATTTAATGCAGTTCAACTGTCATACTAGCCAAGAAGAATGAAGCACAAAGATTGGAGACAAAGGGTAAAATAAAAGAGACACATAGAGCCCTGGCTGGTGTGGCTCAGTTGGTTGAGCACTGTTGCATATAACAACAGGTTGCCAGTTTGATTCTGGATCAGGGCATATGCCTGGGTTTCAAGCTCAATTCCCAGTAGGGGCATGCAGGAGACAGCCCATAGTTATTTCTCTCCCTCTCCCTTTCTCACTCTCTTAAAAAATTTAAAAAATAATTTTTTAAGTGACACATAGGAAAGAAAATTGATATAAAAAGAATGGTCCATGGCAGAGTAAGTTGAGGAAATTAGGTGTGACAGTGAAGCAAAGTTTTTTCATGAGAATATTATAGTCATGCATGGAAAGTATCCAAGAAGAAAAGGGGGCTCACCAGAGAAGGAATGGAGAATGTGCCACACTTCAGAACTCCTGGCTCTTCACCTATAACCTTGTGGTTCCTCATTTTTTTTCAGATTTTTCTTTTCTTGCTACTTGACAATGTACAGACACATGATATTCAAATTCCTATAGTTGTATCTGCTCCTAAAATTAAGCCAACAAATACTGCAATCCTAAGTGCATTTACTTAGTTAAAGCAGGCCTCTAAATAAGAACCAAGGCAGCATAATATCAGGAAGAGAAGCCTCGTGTAGGAACTGGATTGAGCTAGACGTTTGTTAACATGAGAAGTGTCTATCTTCACATATAAGGGCATGCAGGGGATGCTGAAAGTCTCAGAGAATAAATAGGAAAACCTCTTTGTTTTTTTTTCCAACTTGTCCTCAACTCTTCTAGAGCCACAGTATTTCTATAAAAGTGCCACTTAAATATTTCTGTTTGCTCTGAAATGGATATTGGCTAAAGTGTAATTTTTGTTGCAAAGAAGAAATATCATTTTATTTTTCTTTTAATAACTCTGCCTTTCTAAAACAGAAATTATCTATTTGCTTAACACAGTCAAGAATAGGAGAACTACTGTACTAGTATATGTCCAACTGGACATCTTATGTAATGTCATATCACTTAGGATGGGGCTGCTGTTTAAAATCAAGTGAACTCAACTTTTTTTTTTTTTTGAAGTAGGGAATGACTCTAGGAATCCAATAAAAAGGATTGACAAAGAAAACATTGAATTTTATTTCTTTCTGTTTTTTCTTGTAGCATTTTTTTGGTAAAAATTTTAATTTCAATCTGCTATTTGTTATAAGAGAATTACTGAGAAATGTATAAAAGGAAATATTTTTATGTATTTTTTCTTAATATTTTTGTTGCATCCAATGAATTTAAGCCAATATTTGGAGAATACTGCTGAGGGATTGGCTTTAGGGTCATTTGTGCCACAAATACTTATTGACCATGACCCATGTGCCAAACACTGTGGTAGCCACTGGAAACAGTGGTAAACAAAACCAAACATGGTTCCTCCTCTCACGAAACTTGTAGCTTGAAGATAATGACAAATATGAAACAAATAATCACACCAATAACTATGAATTCCAAACTTCCATGAGTTTCTGAAGAGAAAATAGTGGGTATTACATAATGGGAGATAAATCCTAGTCAATAGGATATTCCCTGAAAAAGTGATTTTTCAAGTTGAGCTCTGAAGAATGAGTGAAAATCAGCCAGGTGAAGCGGGAATGGAGGAGCACTCTAGGCAGAGGAACTTCAAGAGCAAAGCCCTGAGGTAGGAAGGAGGATGACACTGCTCATGAAGTTCCTAGAAGTCTAGTGTGGCCTAAACACACAAGAGCAAAGGACAAAAGGTTCAAAACAAAGCTGGAGATGCAGCCCGAGGCCAGATGAAACAGGACCTGTGAGGTCGTGTTAAGAATTTGGTCTTTATCCTAGAAACAACGGGAAGTCATGAAAGCTGGAGAGTGGGAAACTTAGATTTACCTTCGCCCATCATCTGAAGTCAGTGAGTTTTTACTCAGCATTTAAAAAGTGCTCTGTAACTGCTTCAGAGAGTTAAAACTCATATTAGACGTGGTCTCTGCTCTCAAGTAATATCTGGTGTGGAAGTTTGGTGAGAAATAGAGTGTGGGTGAAAGCATGAAGGGAAAAATGAGATAGCTTGCCCAACCGGTGCTGCTCAGTGATTGAACATCAACCAATAAACGAGGAGGTCACAGTTCAATTTCCGGTCAGGGCACATGCCTGGGTTGTGGCTTAGATCCCCAGTAGGGGCATGCAGGAGGCAGCCATGTTTCTATCTATGTCTCTCTCCCTTCCTCTCTGAAATCAATTAAAAAAATTTTTTTCAAAAAAAAGAAATGAGATAGTATTGGGAAGATAATAGCTAAAGCATCTTTATTTACTGAATCATAACCCATGTGAGCTGATATACAGTGTTTGGTTTTGCTTTCCTATGAACATGTTCAAGGAAGTGTCATATGACAAAAGGAGACATAACAAGAATTCTGTCCACTGACATCTCTTGTCTGTTTACAGATCAGGAACCACACAAACAAGTATGCATCCAGCTCCACCTCCTTACCTCACCAGTGCTCTGCAACATCGATGTGGAGTGACCCTTTGGAAAGGTGAGATACAGAAACCGCCTGGATTTACAGCACAGACTTCCCCCATCTCCTTGCTCTGACCTGAGTTTGTGTTACAAAGGCAGAATATCTCTAAGAATAAAATGAGAGTTAAGCACACTGATCTGATTAAGGAGGACTAGATTCCTTAGAGGAGCTGTTGTTTTTATAACTTCACTTAGATTTCCTCTGAGACCTTGCTGAAACTGGGTCCAGTCTGATCATATGACTGATGGATTTTCATGTCCTGAAAGAGCCTGCATGTCACTGATGTTTCATAGTGAAAATAGTATTGGAAAGTATTTTAAGTCTAAGCTACCCCTGTTTTCATTAGAGCAGGACTCAGGGTGTTCTCCATATGGTTAGCACCCTCTTGCTTGCCCTTCTGATTAGATCTGTTTTGTATAAAGCATATAATTCAATAAACCCTCTAGAAAACAGAACATAATGCCTAATATGATGCACAGTTGCTCATTTTAAATTCTGAGCACTTGATTTTCCCCCCTCAAATACCTGTTCTCAATATTTCTGTTGTTAATGGTAGGATTAATTGCATGAATAGCCTTCTGGCATTGTGGGATTGTCTTTGTTTTAATGAGATAAAGTGAAAAGTTCCATAGTTGACTTTTTGCATAAGTTGAATTCTTCATTTTAATGAAAAGTTAGCATGTTCATTTTATTCATTTCCTGTCTAAGGCTGGGTAACATAACTCCTCTACTCAGTATAAGTTCTTATGGATGTGGACATTCAAGTACCTCAGTTTCTTTGGACATTCGTTCTCCCACAGCTGGGGTAATTGAAAGACAATCACTTCTGTTCTTCAAGGAAAAATCTAAGTGTATTTTTCAATAGAGACATAGTGTGTAACAATGCCTGAAGGATAAGAATAAGCTGATTGATCCTGAAACATAGTTTATAAGTCACAAGGCCAGTAACATTTTTCTCAACTCACCTTTATGGTCCTACATCCTTTCTCTAAAAATGTACATACAATACACACAATCTAGGGACTGTTTTGCTCCAAACACATATTCCCCAGGAAAACAAATGAAGGGAAATGAAGGGAGACATCCAGTCTGGCTGGTGTGGCTCCGTGACTGAGTATTGACGTATGAGGAGGTCAAGGTTCAATTCCCCATCATGGCATATGCCTGGGTCGAAGCCTCGATTCCCAGCATGGGGCATGCAGGAGGCAATCAACCAATGATGCTCTCTCATCATGGATGTTTCTATCTCTCTCTCCCTCTCCTTTCTTTTCTGAAATGAATGAAAATGCATATTTTTTTAAAAAAAAGAATGAAGATATCCAGCTCCCTTCTCTTCATTAGTAGATGTACTCTAATTTCATTTTTTATTTTTTAGAGTAAATCTTAATATAATAAATAAGCCAGACTATCTATAGAAACTTTGGAAAATAAAGAACATTAGAAAGAAAAGGCAGCTTATTAAACTTTACTGCCACTACTCAAGGAAACTCCACCATCATTTTAGTATATTTTTCTCTTATTTTTCCTCTGCACTTTTCTTGATTTTGTTTTACATACTTATATTACATATGCATCATTGCATCCTATTGTATTTCATTTAACATAAAATAAGCATTTCCTAGATTATTTACAAATCATTATTAATTTTAATATTCATGTGATAGTCTATTAAAAGGATAACTATAGCTTACTTAACCATAATCTGTGTTCAAATTAGCACCATGTTGAATAGACCATCATGACCCAAAGTTAAAATGCAGAAGTTTTTAAAAATATATTTGGTTGTTGTTGTTTTTACCATAAGTTTACTTTAAAGAATAAATAATATGCAAAATTGTAATATTCTTTAAAGATGCATATAGTCTGACTTCTTTCTAAAAGAATTCTGGAGATTTAAAATTTCTTCAGCAATGAATGAGAATTTCTGCTTTGCTTCACTTTACCAGCTCTGTTTATCTTAAAACACACACACACACACAAACACACTACTTGGTTGGTTGGTTTAATAGGACAAAAATTGTAGATCATATCTATTTTAATTTGCATTCCTCCTTATACATTTTTAGGATATAGTTATGTCCTGGTTAGGGTTATTTGTATGGCAAGATTATTTGACCATTCGATGTGTTTATAATTGATATAGTTTCATGATTTAATTATTCTTCTGGATTACTTGAAAACCAGAAAAATTACTCATAAAAAGCATATACTTAGCATAATTAAGTGATCCAGAGGCTTAAGTGATTCAAAATCCAGAGTTATTTAAATAGCTTTTATTTCAAAAACACACATGTGATTACTTCAAACCAGAGTGTTTTTATGTCTAAGACATTTATATTGCTTACTTATAGCTTACTCCTCCCAGGGGTGGGGAACATCTGGCCCGAGGGCCATATAAAACCTGTGAAATCATTTGGTCTGGCCCTGCCAAGGCATTAGGGGTGAGTTAATTAAATGTTTGACCAAATATAGCAGGCTGATTTTTAATCTGATAATTTTGTATGGCCCATGAATGATGTTATAAATATCTAAATGGCCCTTGCAGAAAAAAGGTTCCCCACCCCTGCCTCACACCATAAAAATAAAAATAAATAAATAAGTAAACCCTGTTTATGCTTATTACATCTTTCTCCCTCTATTCTAACAGATCATGAAAGAGCAAAGATGGACTTTTTCTTACAATTCCTGCTTTCCCGAATTTGTGTTTTTCTTCCTACCTGAGGAGAATTTTATATTTTGATTTGGATTGTTTCTTAATTTTAATCTTTTTTTACTTTAATTTTTTTTCTTGTCAGTTAATACCCACTGAGAATAGGTTTATTCCTGCCTCTGAGGGTTAAATTGACTTCTTGAGCTGGATTTTGAATGTGTATTTAAGAAATTGGGCAAGATTACATAGATGATGATTGGTGAAAAAGTGAAAAGAAGAAAAACCCATCTTCCAGAAGTTTGTCCCCAATTTCAAACCTTTACCTGAATTTCAACCCATGTAAACACCTTTACATTTTGTGGTTGTTTTGATTTTACAATATGAGTTTGAGAAATCAGTGTACACTTTTGACAATGTAAAATCAACATATTGAGGGCAGAATTCAATTAGTAGGACATAAATTTAATGAGATAGAAAAGTATGTTAATTGAAGGCAGGACTATACTATGACAAAAGTTATTTATGCAAAATGTGGGATTAATGTTTTGGAGTTGTGTCCTTCTGGGTTAAGCTTGGAACTCAAAGTCCCTAAGTCAATATTCTGGTTATCTGTCATTTAGTGACTCTGGAATCAATTTAATTCTCATTTCTCTGTCTTTGAAGACTAAAAGGTGTGATGAAGGGCTCTCTTGAAGTGTCATAGAAAACAATAATGAGGCTAGATGATTAACCATTGGGTAAAAGCAATAAACATCCAAGCACAGCCTTCAGTTCACCAATATTAATTCAGGATTTCTTAAAATTTATTCTCTGGTAGCATAAAAAGAGCAATATTAATAAGTAACATAGTTATCACGTATCAAAATGTATGACTTTTTTATGAAAGGAAGAAACCCATTTTGACTGAAGTGTAGAATTTTAAAAAATTCTTTGCATCATACAATATGATCTTACCTTCCTATAAGTTCAACCAGTCTTTTTGTCTCTTGTCTTCCCTTCCCCTCTCCTCCTCCTTTCCTCTTCTCTTTAATTTAATTTATTGTGTCTCTTCTTTAGAAACTGTGCTAAGGGTCATGCTGTCACCTACAAGAACATTTGGGGAAGAGATGATAATATAGTATCAGGAGACATGGGAGCCTACACTATGACTCCATCGTCATTTCTGCCAACTAAATTAAGCCAAAAATAGTTGAGTCATTTCTCTTAAATAGTTGAACCAGCTGTGAATTAGTTATAAACTGCAATTATTTTCATTCAAACCTGTATTTGAAATGGCTTTATATAACTATCACAAATCAGATGCTGTACACAATCCCTTGATTCAGATTCAACACATTTTACTGATCAAGTGGAACTATCCAATAATAAGAATGTCCATGCTTCCATCATTTATCTTTGTGGCTGTCTAGCTGTCAGCAATTTATTATTTTATTTTTACAAAAGAGGGTAAAGATTACAGAGGGCTTGTCCAACGTTGCATGACTAATATAGGAAATCAAATCCAAGTTCAAGAATTTTTGATTCCAGGTTGTCCCGATAGCCCAGCAAGATGTGAGATTTGCTACGACATTCCATTTATAAGACAATGTGATGGAGTAATATAAGCATGGGTTTTTGGAATCAAACTTGGATTTAAATCTAGCTGTTCCACTCACTAGCTCTGTGACCTTGAGAAAGTTAATTAACATCATGCAGTCTCAGTGACTTAATCTATAAACCAAAGCTAATAATACCTGTGAGGTTACTGTGATAATGTATGCAAAGTGAGCGTAACATAAAAGGTACTCCGTAAGTGCTAACTGTGATTAATTCTTTATCCAGACTTATCTCCAACTATATGATCTGAGTTCTCAGTTTCAACTATAAACTGGCTTCTTTACTGTGTGGGTTTAAATGTCATGAACAGAATAAACTTCAGATCCCTAGCTGTTATTCTTGTTTATAATACCTCATGATTATTTTTGCCCATGCAAAACCTAGTCATCTCTCACATGTTCAAATCTTACCTTGTCCTTCAGCCTTGAATAATTTGAGTATCTTTGTTCTCCTCTTACCTCTATCCACAACTCTGAAGTCATGTAGTGCTCATTTTGAAGAGTATTGTGTTATTCTCTAAATATTTTCACTATATGTCTTTTTCCTATAGCAAAATTGTATTTAGTGATGGTCAGGACCCTTTTCTCAGATTTTCTTTATAGCTTTCTTAGCACTAGTGCAGTACGTGACACCAAGAAAGATGCTATTTAGTTGGTAAATTATCAAAAAAGGAACAATGTATGTACAAGATCAGCCATTGAAAATTCCATCAAATGTGATATAAAGCCCTTTGTTTCCATGTTTCCAACCTGGGAATTTCCATATTAAACTTTCCTGATTTAAGAATGCTACATCCAGGCAGAATAATCACAGGCAGTTTGATATAATAATGTTTATTGAGCCTCTATATGTGAAAGAAATAAAGTAATAAAATGATTGGAGACATTTGAAAAAGAGTGACTATTTGGTAAAGTTATTTCTGAATTAGGAATGATCTTTGTCTAATAAGTTTGAAACTTTATATAGAGACAGCATATATCAGTATAAAATAGTTTGAATAATTCTTAATCCACAGAAAAATATCCATTTCATACTAATGCACCCAAAATAATAAGCTCTATAGTATCAAATATTCTGAATCAAGATTCAGTAACACAATTACTTATTTTTAACAAATGCTTTCATCTTTATTTTCTTTATTGTCTTCAGTAAACACAGGTCCTCATAACTATATAATGATGTTATAGTAAGGATAGAATTAAACCTAAAAATGAAATAAATTTCTTAGGAACTCTTTAAAAAATTACATGTGAGCAATAGTGCTTGATCTAGGTTTTATTGTAGTTCCAGTAATTACTGTAAAGGTCTATGGGATCCATATGTAAAACAAATATGTGGTATTAAGATGCTTTATAAGTGGACTGTACAGACCTGGTTCTTGACTACATATAATATATAGGTGTAATTTTGATCTATGACTTCTACATTGGAAGAAATGAACTCCTGCCTACTCCCACCTCCACCTTACTGAAGAATCAGTGCTTTAATTCAGCACCACTGCAACCCAGTGTGAAACAAAACAAATCCCAGCTGTGCTGCTCCCAAGAGAGGTTTTGTCATAGTAATATGAAGAGGCATGCCAAGCCATGCCAAGAGCTTAGCCCAGATAGAGATCAAACAAACAAAGAAACAAAAACAGGAAAAGTTAGGGTTAGAAGCTTGAGCTTCCATCAGAAGCTATATTTGTCCAAATTCTCTCAAAGAAGGAAAAGAAAATTAGTCATTATCTTTTATATGTAAACTAGAGGCCCAGTGCACAAAATTCGTGCACAGGGTGGGGGGAGGTGGGGCAGGGTTGCCTCAGCCCAGTCTGTACCCTCTCCAATCCGGGACCCTTCAGGGGATGTCTGACTGCCAGTCGGACATCCCTCTCACAATGCAGGCTTCTAACTGCTCACTGCCTGCCTTCCTGGTCTCCTCTAACTGCCCCCCCTGCCTGCCCAGTCGCCCCTTACTGCTCCCCCTTGCCAACCTGGTCACCCCCAACTGCCCCCCCCCCACTGGTCTAGTCACCCCTCACTGACCCCCTGCTGGCCTGGTTGCCCCCAACTGCCCCCCCCACCAACCTGGTCTCCCCACTCAGCCTGCTGTTCAATTATTTTGTCATCCCTCACTAACTCCCCTGCTGTCCTTTTTGCCCCACACGGCCTGCTGTTCGATCATCTGTCCAGTTGTTTTGGTCGTGATGGCCCCTTGCTTTTTATATAGTAGGACTAGAGGCCCAATGCATGAAATTCCTGCAAGGGGCTCGGCTCTCACAGCCCCGGCTGCCACCACCTTCTGAGAGGTGATCAATTGTGGAGTCCCCGCTCCCTCATTGATTGCCCTGCAGAGGGTGGCAGCAGCCCTGGCTGCCTCATGGCCCCAGCTGTCTCAATGCCCTGTAGCCTCACTCCTCGTCCACTGGTTGCTTTGGAAGGTCATTCCAGAAGATCATTCCACCATCTGGCCTAATTAGCATATTAGCTCTTTATTATATAGGATGTGCATATGTGTCTTATAGTTATTAAGTGGACTTTGGTCTGTGAAATATATAAAAATTTAGATGAAGTCGAATGTATCCACAGTTTTACTATCTATAAGAATGACTTTTAAAAATTAAATAAATGATGAAGTCTGGGTTATAAGGAACCATATATATTACTTAAGAGAACAAAATTTATCAACATCCTCAGTAGTTGGAGGCACATTCCAAAGGAATCTCTTATTAAGATGATTGTAATTACTGAGGTACCTTAAAGATCTGTAAAAAATGTACCTTGGTTGATATACTTTCGGGTATTATGAGTACTAAAATGTTTAATTGCTCTGTTTAAAACATTTGTGCTCATATTTTCCATTAATCCAGGCTTTTTACTGAATTTTTTTTGTTAATTCAAATATCTCTAGGCTTATCCTATGGATAAGTGTTTTCCATTTCATTTTTGTCCTCAGGCTTCCTTTAGTTTTTATTATCTGAAATTCTTTTTTATATAAAAATGATTTGTACAATGTGTATTTTAAGAGCTTTGTCATCATTGTTTTTTAATACTTAACCATATTGTAAGCTCCTTGTGGGCAGGACCCATGCTTTGTGTATATCTTGTACCTGGAGAGTCCAGCACAGTGCTAAGCACATAGAAAGTGCTCAATAAAAATTTGATGGAAAGTGTAAGTGACCCAACTGCAGTCTTTGTGAGTGATGCATAAGATCACTAGGTGGATACACTATAGGTTAAGGGTCAAGAGTTGATTTTTTAATTTATTTCTCCTCTTTGATGTTGTTCCACTTTGGTCAGCCTTTAAATTTGAGCATATAATAGAATCTTCTTAGACTTCTTGAAGAAAACAACTGTAAATATTTGTTGATTACGGGATTATTGCTCTTAGAAAAAAATAAAAGAGATAAATGTATGCCTGTGTATAAAATAACGTGTCTTTTAGTCAACGATGTCATTTCTTATCATGGCATGGGAGCTGAATTTCAACCTGACACCCACAAGTGTATGTAGCAGACAAAACTGAGAAGGAGTGTCACACGCTACTGAGAGTGACCTTGAAAATTTCTATATTTAATCTCACCTAGCCTCAGTGTTTTTATTTATAAAAGAGAGTGAAGCCTACCCTGCAGATTTGCTGCAAAGGATAAAGATGATATGTATGATGCTATTATTTTAAAACCACTATAAATTCTCTGAGGTAAAATATGAACCCAAAAAAGTCATTTACAGAACGCCTCATTTTTGAGTAAGTGGTTGGAATTTTGATCTGAGAAACAGGAATTATGCATATGCCAAAGCAGCGCGTGGGTATAATGGGGCCCCAAGCAGTTTTACTGCAAGTTCTTTGCAAATCTCCAACTATCTTTCAAAGGGTTAACTTGCATTATTTTCAGCCAGCTGCTGAACCACTGGAATTTCCTCTGCAGGTGCTAGCAAGACTATTTCTGCCAAAATATGAGAAGGTGATTTTGAAATAAAACTTCCTAGAGCATAACCTACATGCAAGAGCCTGCAAAGTTAAAGAGGAAAAAGCCTGAGGCTAGAGCCCCCATTAATATTCAGAGCAGTAAGTGGGCTGCGAGATAAGAAGGAGCTGAAAGAAGTAGGAGAGTTGCCAGTAAAGGCTATGTCATCTAGCCTGTTTCAGGATGGTCTCTGGACTGAGTAGGACTACTGGGACCCGTTGGTATTAAGACTGTCTCCCAGGAAACCTGTTCATGAAATGAAAAGTGGGGTTTTTTGGTCGGTATAGGGCCAGCATATTAGGGTTACAGAACCCAGAGGTTGTGCTGTACTTAACTTATCACACAATGATACCACATTGCAAAACCTACCCATTGGTAGGTGGGAAAATCACAGATGCTAAAATGAAACTCATGGAGATTTGATGCATCATTTCCCAAACTTGCCTAATCATATTAATCACACAAAATTTGTTAAAATAGAAAATCCTTGTCTTTTCCCTGGAGGACATGAGCCAGAAAAAATCTGGCAGGGGACCTGGGGTTTTGTATGTCTTAAAAACAAGTTCCTTCCAGGTGATTTGTTTCCTCAGGGAGACCTGACAACATTTATGTAGTTGGTGGTTCTCAAATGCCTGGACTGGCAACATTAGCACCACTTAGGAATAATTTTCAACAGGCAGAAATGCAAGATCTTTGGTCCCACTCTGGACATTGCTGAATCAGAAACCCTGGAGCTGGAGCCCAGGAACCTGTGTTTTAGATACTCTCCTGGTAAGGCACACTGGAGCTTGAGAACCGCATTTGTCAAATGGGGCCCAGAGAGCTGGAAGCTGGGAGTGTAGCTGCAGTTTAGGAAGTTCATCTAGTTCCTATTCTCCTAGGACTAGAAAAGACATCACTCAGACCAGTAGCTGACTGCTGTTCTTCCTCTGACATCACTACCTCCATTTCTGTTTTCTAAGGAGTAGCTTGTGTTTGTGTGGATCCCATTTTGTTCCCCAACTTAGCAGAATCATACCCATTTTTCCTTCCTAAGAGCAAAGGTACTGTTATTAATTTTCCTACTTGAAATCCTCTTGTTGCTCAGAGCCCACTTTAAGGACATCAGCTGAATGTCCAGCTGGTTCTAGCTAAGATGAAAGCTCACAGTTATGTCAAATATCTTTTTAAATTTTTGTTTAATATTGGCATGTGGCAAATGAGCTGCTACGATGTACTTTTTTAAGGAAGGTGTAAGCAGATGACAGACAAATGGTCTCATTCTGCTTACCAAGTCTCATCTTTTCTCATCTTTTCAAAGGTCAGGATCAATGCTTACAGATATTGTCTATTTTTTTTTTTTAATGATCTTCATGTGGAAGGCTAACTCTTGGGATAGCTGCTAAGATGCAAATATCCCCACTTAATGAAAAAGAGCAGAGATAAAAAGAGAAGCACTAATCAGCCAATGACACTATTTGCAGGCACAGCAGTAAATAAGGGGTATTAGTGAGCTACAGCTGCCATGTCAAAGTACCACAGACTGAGTGGCTTAAATAATGGAAATTTATTTTTTCACAGTTCTGGAGGCTGGAAATCCGAGGTCAAGATGTTGGCAGCTTTCGGTCCTTCCAGTGGTTCTCCCAGGTTGTGAGGGAGACAGCGACTCTACTGGCTTCTAGAGACTCATTCATTGGCTTATAGCAAGTCACATCGTCCCACATAGTATTCTCTCCTGTCCAAATGCTCCCTTTTTATAAGAACACCAGTCATGCTGGTTTGGGGGCCCACTTGACTCTAGTATGATTTCATCTTAATTCGTTGCATCTGCAAAGACCCTGTTTTCAAATAAAGTTACAATGTGTGATCCTGAGTGTTAGGAATTCAGCATATTAATTTGGTTTGGGCTGAGGAACACAATTCAATCCATTACAGAAAGTTTGGTGGATCTAAACTCCAAAATCATAGGATCTAACATGATACAGCTTCTGGAATTTAACAGGTTTATGGGCTGAATAAAAAATCTCAATGATGCACACAACCCTTGGCTCCAATTAAGAGAGATAACTCGAAAGTGGTCAGGTTTCTAATGCTGAAATAGCTGGAAGTTTTTCCTGCAAATAAATAAGCAAATAGTACACATTTCATAAAGCAAGCGGTGGGGACGATAATCAAATTTGACTAAAACCAAATTGTTCTATTTATGTTGGGCAAGAGGTTTAGGAATTCTTACATTTCTATTATGAACACAGGTTGATTTCACTGTTTTGAACACTCAGATTTCTTTTCTGGTAGTTTTTAAATCCCAGCAATAAACTCATCTAATGGTTGAAATTTGAAGAGTCCCAGGTGTTACCCATTTGAAAAAGGATGATTAAGAATTTTTAAAGTTATTTGAGCAAGAGAGCATTCACACAGGTATGTGATGCGATTCCTGAACACAGATGATAGTGGTGGTCCAGCTATTGCCTTCTTGAGTCAGACTTGCTTATTTGGGACTTTTATTTACAATGTTGGGTGTATATGAAGACAAATTTACAAAAGAGCATAAGAATACCATAAGTTGGGAAACCAAATATGCAAAAGGGCATAAGAATCTGCTTTATCTGCTAATAAAAGTATCATCTTAGGTTTCAAGTCAACTGCCTCTCATAGTCCCTCTTACATCCAGTCCAACTGTTAACACCAATTCCTTTTGTGCTATGGTGCTTCCAAGGGCTCATTGTTCAGTGTTTTTTTCTAGTGCATATATTGTTGATCTGATCCTGACTTCTAGGTTGTGCCAGTAAAATTCCATTGACTACTTTTTCATTTCATCACTGTATTTAAAGACTCCAACCATACTTTATATAAACACACACACACACACACACACACACACACACACACACACAATGGTTGAAAAGCCATGTACTTATGTTTCTAGGAAGTGATGCAATTGTTTTTGGAAAAATAGTGAATGTTTAAACATATTTCTAAAGTTATTTTTGTATCCACACTCTTGATGCATTTTCACAGTTACGGTGGAAGATTTTGCCAGCATCCAGTTAGTATTTATTACTCATCTGGTACACAGTTGAACAAATCAATTTCTAGAAATTATTTCATGATGAAACCTAATTGTAAATGCCTATAATTACTTAGGGTATATCTCTATATGCTAATAATTGTAGGAATGAGAGGGACTGCATTGATATGATCCATTTGATAACACTATGTACTTAATAATTTTACATTTTACATTCAGGATCCTGCAACTATATAAAAAATGAACACTCTCCCATGATGGAGATAGCTGCCCAAACTAGTAGAGGTCCTACTAGTCTCAGGTGAGGATGAAAATAGCTACCTGACATGGCATAAGCAGCAAAAGTTCAGCTAAGACCAATCCTAGACTAAGTATGAGGAAATTCTTTTGTCCCTTTGGTTTACATTAGATATATGGTTATTTGTTCAAAAAACAAATGTACAATTCCATTAGTGATGAGATTAGTGGTCCTAAAATCTGTTTCTGTAATAATTCTACCCATGAATAAATGACAAAATCAAATAGGGCTAAAATGCTTTCAAGCAGGAGGTTCTGCTTTGGGAATAAAAGACCAATTTCTAGTGATGTTATAAGAAGTGCTATAAAAAGTTTTCAAACAGACTGTCAAACTACAGTGGGAAGACTGGGGAGGGTTGGGAAGGGGGTTAAGAGATTGACTGAAGGACTTGTATACATACATATGAGCATAATCAATGGACACAAGACACTGGGTGGTAGGGAAGGCTGGGGAAGGTCAAGGGGGTGGGGGGAAGGAGACATATGTAATACTCTTTGTAATACAATTAAAAGAAGTTTTACCATCTTTTCTATACAAGATGGGCAAAATAAATAAATAAATAAATAAATAAATAAATAAATAGCAATACAAGACTAAACTCTTGTTCTGCAAATTCACAACTGTAAACCTACTTTGGCCCCGCCTTGTACTTACTGGAGAAAAAGAACAAGGACAAAATAACTCCAACTCCTTCCAATCTCTGCTGCTAGAACAGTACCAGGGAAGGATAACTATCTCTACCTGATTTTAGAATGGTTTTTCTTAATAGGAATTTTTTTTCCCTTCCTTTCTTCCTCTTCTCCCTCCTTACCTCCCTCCCTCCTTTCTTCTCTGTTTCGCTTTCCTCCTATGAATGAAATCCTCTTGACTGTGTGTTACTTGGGTACAGGAATCAGAGAAAAATATGAATCTATATGGTGCAGAGGGGAAAGAGATGTAATATTTAAAAAAATTTACAATGAATGTTTACAATATTTTAACACATGCATTATGTTGGAGCTTTAGTCCTTTCACTTAAATCCTGTTAGAATGCAGCTATTTTAATGAATGCTTTCATGAGTGAGACATGCTTTCCTGGGATGACTGTGACAGAGGAGTGGGGAGAAGAGAGGCAGCGTCTGGGTGCACTGAGGGACGGACAGTTTTGCCCCTGTCAAGCAAGAAGCGTGCAGGGAGAGAAGAAAGGGGAAGTGAGAAGGGATCAATGACAATTTTTTCCCCATTTCTGTAGTCCCTTCAGATTCCATTCTGCCTCATGGTATATCCTTCTAAACTTTTAGTATATTTATCATTATCCATCACAATATCACCTATTTTCATTGAACATCATCTGTCGTTTGGCATTCTGTTCAGCACATGATATACTACGTTGTTATATCAAACTCTGCTATTGTCTTTTTCACAGCTGAACAAAAGAAGGCTGAGAGAGTGAGTAAGGTGTGAAGAACTATTAAAACCAGGTCCGCCCTAACCAGTTTGGCTCAGTGAATAGAGCGTCAGCCTGTGGACTCAAGGGTCCCAGGTTCGATTCCGGTCAAGGGCATTTATCTTGGTTGCGGGCACATCCCCAGGAGGGATTGTGCAGCAGGCAGCTGATGGATGTTTCTCTCTCATCAATGTTTCCAACTCTCTATCCCTCTCCCTTCCTCTCTGTAAAAAAATCAATAAAATATATTTTAAAAAACAACCAGGTCCACTTGTATCACACGTCCTTCCTTTCTGATAATATACTGTCATGCTTCTCTAATTTGGAAATTTGTATTTTCCTTCATATCAAGATGGGGAAGAAACCTGTCCCAGTTCAGACCAGGTTGTACAGCTCCTAAATACTTCTAGAACAAGTGGTGTCCCATGCCAACCAACCACAGAGCGTGAGGAAGCACAATCCTGCAAGGAGCTGAGAAAAAGGAGGAATGGAAGCCGTGGTGAGCATCACCAGAGTCTCAGCAGTAGACAGAATGTAAAGGAGGAAAATAACTACAGAAGTTCTGAGTTTAAGAAGGGCAGGGGAATTTCCAATTCAGCTTTTGACTCCAACCCTGCCTATTGTAAGCCTCTTCCACGTGTTGGTTTACCTGGCGAGGTGGAAGATCACTAGCCACTGGGGCCACTTTAAACGAGGGCAGGTCCAGGTGTGATTTTAGCAAAGCTGACAAAGCAGGTTGGTCACTCAAGTAACCCAGCTGAGATTTGTGGTAAGAACAGCGTATGGTTCCGAGTTGCTACAGACTCCTGCATTGGGCAATGCAAGCTTTTTCGTTGCTGGTGATAACACAGCACTTTTCTGGAAGAAATGCAAAAGCTTGTTGACATTTTGGACAGAAGAAATGTATCTGGAGAGCTTTTCGGGTTGGGTGCCTCTTTCAGATGGAATGAAGCTAGGAATTTACGAAATGAAAATCGATAAGCTGCCCTGGTTAATAAAGCAAATTATAATTCAAAATCATTAGACTGCCAAAAGCTTTCACTTTTAGAACTCTATAAAACCAACATTGATTTTGAATTAATAAAGCCAGGGAGTGTGATGTAGTGGACAGGGACTGAGGAAGGCAGCATTCATAACCCGCCAGGAACTTACTTACTGTAAGAGTTTTAGTTTATTTCCCAATTTTTAAGCTATTTCTCAACTGTAATGTGGGCAATATTAATAAGTATATGGGCAAGTACCACTAGGAAATATATCTCTACCTCCAATATATATTCAGTAATAGTGTTCACTTCTCTTCCTCTCTAATACTCCTATTCTAATTTTGCCAAATCTCATCTCTCAGCTACACCAACAGCCTCCTAATGATCTTTCCATTTTTACTCTAGCCCCCAACCCATTCATTACTCACTAGACATAGTGTCTTTCTCATCCCAGGGCCTTTGCACGTTCCATTCTGCTCTTATTCTGTTTCCTACATGGACAGCTCTATTTATTTCTTGGGTTATCTTCCTTTGGTTACTTTCTCACAGAGAGTCTTTCTTGATCTTCCATAGGAAGTAGTTTCCTCTTATTATTTGCTACCTCAACTCACTTGTTTCCTCCCTAGTGCCTATCCTAATTTGTAATTTGTTTTTGTTTGTCTATGTACTTCTTTGTTTGTCATCTATACTAGATATGAGTTTCATGAGGATGGAAACTGGTTTGGTATTGTCCAGCCTTGTCTCTACCAAGCACAGTGCCTGGCACATTGAAGGTGCATAAGGAATATTTCTGTGGTGAGTGAAGGGACTGCTGTGAGGAATAAGTGAGGTAATTAGGTGCATCTTTAAGTATCCAGGTGGTGTTGGGTAATCCTCGTTATTCTTCCCTGTTCCTTTACCAGTGCTGCCAAATCAATCTCCACCTCTTTTAACCCATACATCCCCCACTGAAGGTCCACTGGCTTGTCTCCCTGAAACCAAAATGTGGGGAGTTGAGCCTAAGTTCGGTGTCTCTCAAGATCGAAGAATGAAGTCGCAGACAAAAATTGTTTCTCAGAACCAGAGTTTATTGAGAGAGCATCCATGTGAATTAAAGTTTATTAGCCTATGTGCAGAGTCCCATGTGGCCATAAGCCACGTGGGCACAGGGATGTGCTCTCCTGCCACAGAAACCTCAGGAACCCATTGCATGCCAAGAGAAGAGAGAGCTGAAGAGGAAGGGTGCACTTTTTAATTTAGGGGGTGGATACAGTCGTACTAGCTCCTGATTGGTCTTTTTACAGAATTCTGCCTTGTGATCGGTTATCTCACACTGCCTGTCTTAGCAATATCCATATATTTTAAAGTTCATGCCCTTCATGTGCACCTTTCCTTCCGTGCCCAGTTGAGGTGCCTTAGTCACTCCACCTACTTGTGTTCCCTGGTTTTATTTCTTCCCTCCCCCGTGGTCCCAATTCCTGATTGCCTAACTACCCTCTGTCTCTTAATTCCTGCTACATACAAATGTCTTAGAAATCTAAATTAAAAGTCAAAATATATTGAAGAACAGAGAACAGAAGAGGTTGCTCGTGACTCTGATATATTGCTTTTGAACACCTCTGTGGTTTTGTAAACTATGCACTTATACCCTAATATGACCTTTCCTAGACCAGATTTAGGGATTTGTATTCAACTGGCAAACACTTGCTTCCTTCTATCTCTTCTTATAGGTCATGCAGTACTTATAAATTTATCCTGAGCAGTGGTGGTGTAAAATTACTTGAATATTTTTTACCACTTTCTCTTATTATTTAAAAACTAGAGGCCCGGTGCACAAAATTTGTGCATGGCAGTCAGACATCCCTCTCACATCTGGGACCTCTGGCTCCTAACAGCTCACCTGCCTGCCTGCCTGCCTGATCATCCTTATCCTTCTGCCTGCTTGCCTGCCTGATGCCCTTAACTGCTCTCCTGCCTACCTGACCGCCCCTAACCATTTGCCTGCCTACCTGCCTGATCACCCCTAACCACTGGTCTACCTACCTGATCACCCCTAACCACCTGCTTGGGGGTAGAGCCAGCCCAGCAAGGAGCTGTCTACCTACCTGATCACCCCTAACCACTTGCTTGCCTGCATGATCACCCCCTAAATGCCTCTGCCTCGCCCCTGCCACCATAGCCTTGTCCGGAAGGATGTCTGGATGGTTTTCCAGAAGACGCCTGGTCTAATTAGCATATTACCCTTTTAGTATAGATGAGTGAAAAATAAAAATATAAAATACATAAACCAATGATTAAAAGTCAGAATAAAAAACATTATAACTAGGGCAAAGGTGAAAGTAACCATGCAATGGTTAATATTTAGTTTTATGGTTATATTGAAAAGAATAGATTTAAAAACAGCACGAAATGCTGGAACTTATCATCAGGTATTATGTCTAAAAGTTACACGATTAAGAAATTTATATCAGTTTTAGCTCTTTGTGAAACAGAATCCCACTCTAAAATATATCTCTAGCAGATTTGACTTTCTAATGTGTTTTTATTTGATTTTGTCTGAAAGTACTCAATTGCTGATAGAGCATGCTCCTTTTTCCTCCTACAAGTTTATCAAACCAACTTCCATAGTTTGCTTCTGAGAAACTTATGACTCAATGAGGAGAAGGAATTAGTTCTATAGGCCTGCCTCAATTCTTCCTGATCAGTTGCCTGAAATATTTCAGAGGCTAGATCTGCAGGCAAAAAAACATCAGTATTTATTTAAAAAGAATCCCTCATAGAAATGCAAATTAAAACCACAATAAGATATCACCTTTTATAAATCATAATCACTTTTATAAATAAATCCACAAACAACAAATGTTGGCAAGGATATGGAGAAAAAGGAACCCTTGTGCACTGTTGTTGGGAATGCAGATTGGTGCAGCCATTATGGAAAATAGTATGGAGGATCTTCAAAAAGTTAAAAAGGGAACTGCCTTGTGACCCAGCAATTCTACCTCTGGATATATATCTGAAGACATCCAGAGCACTAATTTGAAAGAATATATACACTCCTTTGTTTATTGCAATGTTATTTATAATAGCCAAGCAATGGAAGCAACACAAGTGCCCATCACATAATGAAATATTACTAGGCCTTAAAAAATAAAATTTTATCACTTGACACTGCACAGATGGACCTAGAAGTTTTCATGTTAAGTGAAATAAGCCAGTCAGAGAAAGACAAATACCATATGATTTCACTTATATGTGGAATCTAAAAAAACAATATCCTAATATATAAAAGCCCAAGGTTGTAACAATCAATCATGACTGAAGGCTGACAAACCCAGAAGTCCTTCAGTCAATGCTGGGTTGCTGTGACAACCCAGCACTGACTGCCCAGGGGCTGAGACCCAGAGAGAGGTGTAGGATCTGATCTGCAGCTCAGTGGCAGCTATTGATCAGTACTTGCCTCTCTCTTTCTCTCCCTCTATCTTTCCAGGCTTGGACAGCAGCTGAGCCTTTCTCTCCCAGCCTCTGAGGGGGTTGCTGTTCAGCCCCACCTCTCTGATTAGGCTCAGAGATAGGCCCAGAGATGCTGACTAGCATAGGAACCGACCAATCAGAACCAAATGTGGGTGCTGTGAAGAACCAATGGCTGCCTAGGCTGCAGAGCTTTTAACACTGACTGGCATAAAAACCGACCAATCAGAACCAAATCTAGGTGCTGTGGGGAGCCAATGGCTTCCCAGAAGGTGGAGCTTTTATGCTGACTGGTATAGAAACCAACCAATCAGAACCAAATTGGCCAGTAGAGGAGGATAGTTGGTGGTGAGATCAAAACTGCAGAGGAGGCCAGTCGGGGGTGAGATCAGGCCAGCAGGGGAGGGCAGTTAGGGGCAATCAGGCAGGCAGACAG
This sequence comes from Murina feae, assembly GCA_004026665.1. NCBI lineage: Eukaryota > Metazoa > Chordata > Mammalia > Chiroptera > Vespertilionidae > Murina > Murina feae. The sequence continues at coordinate 9,394 of PVJC01006362.1, read as the reverse complement.
GTGAGCAGTTAAGAGCCAGTAGTCACAGATTGTGAGAGGGATGTCCAATTAGAGAGGATGCAGGCTGGGCTGAGGGAACCCCCACCCCCCCGCACCATGCACAAATTTCATGCACTGGTCCTCTAGTAAACAAGTTAAACAGAAAAAAAAACTCATAATACAGAGAACAAACTGATGGATGCCAGAAGGGAGGGTAGTTGGGAAAGTAGGTGAAAAAGGTGAAGGGGTTGAGAAGTAGTTACAAAATAGTCATAAGGATGTAAACTGGGGCATTAGAAATATAGTCAATAATAGTATAATACCTATGGAGGTTGTCAGGTGGGTACTGGAAATATTAGGGGAACACTTTGTAGAGTACATAATTGTTTAACTACTATGCTGAAAATAAAATTGAATGTTAACTGAAATATATATCTATATATATAAAAAGCCAGCAACTGGAATGCCAGAACAACTGGAATGACAGACTACAGCTGGCCAAACAGCCTGATTGGGGGTAGAGCCAGCTGGCCAATCTCCCTTGGCCCCACCCCCATGCTGGCCCCTCTCCTGATTGACCACCACCCACCCTGATCGGGGGCATGGCCGGCTGGCCAGCCAACCTCCTGCATCCCCTCTGCCCTGCCATCCTAGCCCTGGTTTGTCCCCATCAGGGCAGCCCAGGCAGACCCCATCCTTGCACGAATTCATGCACTGAGCCTCTAGTATATATATATATATATATATATATATATATATATATATATATATATACATACATACAGTTCTGGACTAATATTCATTTATAAATGGTGCTCATTTGGGGGTGGGAAATATTTACCAGTGGACAGCCAGTAGTTCTAGATGCACAAGAAGAAAGACACTTGAGGTACCTTCTAGTTTGTTTTCCTCTTGGTTAATTCATTCCTCTACAGGTAAAAGGGTCTTTATTTCAATCTGTTTCTCCTTTAAGATCAGTAAAGATAAAACTATGGGAGTACAACTTGTGTTTCTAAAACAACTCTGCTCTAATGAATCAGTTCCAAAAGACTTTTTCTGATTTTTCTACAAGCCTGCCCTGCTTCTTAACTCTTGCCAGATTGTGCTGGAATATGCCTCTGAACTTTGACACATTTACTTTGTAGATTTGGTGTCTGTGGCACTGGACTTCGTAATATTGCTCTGCATTTGCACAATGGATTTGGGAGTTCTGCCATATTTCCTAGCATTTAATCCCCAACACAGCTATCTCTGTTTTTCCTTCACTATCCACTGTTCTTAAGGCAATTACCATTCTTTGCAGGAGCCTTATTTCAAGTCCTCAATAGCCATGTGACGGATGGTTACTGACAGTATAGAAGTGTGCAAACAGCACTGCTCTGAAGTGTCCAGATCTTCATTATCTGTGTTACCAGGCTCTCTCTCAACAAATGACCACATGATCAAAACAGCCCAGACTGGAATGCATCAATGACTACACAACTCTTTAGTAAACTAAGTCTCAGTACAAATGTGCTTGACATTTTTTTCAGTTAATGATGCATTTCATTGCTTTCCAGACTCTTTTGCAAGGCTTACTAAGTCCACCATGACTTTTAGTGCACCATTTGTGTAACTAACGTCAGTGTTCCTCCTTACCTCGAACTGTACGTTTTTGAACTGCTTTGCTTTCTTGACTCCATCTTAAAACTTGCTCTTCCTTTTGTCTGCAATATTCTTCCCTTCCCAATCAGCATCTTGAGAATGCTCTGTGTGGTGAGGCGCTTTGAGAGGAGGTGCTCGATGCCTTTGGACAATTTAGAGATGTGGGTTAACTAAATGTTGCTTCACTTTTCATATCATTCAATATTGGAAAGCAATGTGGGGCACAGGGAAAATGTGAAACTGTATTTTGTACATAGAAAATGATGAAATATCAAACTTAAGGGAAGAGACATTAACCTAGGGGACTTAAACTATCCAAGTGTTTTGTAAGAAGCAAACCATTTGTATCTTTATCGGTAGGCATGCATACATGCAAGTGTGTGTGTGTGTGTGTGTGTGTGTGTGACTTCCTCCCCTTCACTAAGAACTTGTCTCGATGGCTTTACCCCACACATGAAGAGACAATGGAAGAGCTCTGTGGACAAGATACAAACTATATTTGATTCTATTCCAATGCTTAACTCTAAGTATTTTAATACTAGCAGAGCCTTTGAGAGACATTCTCTAATTCATTGTTTCTTTTCTTTTATGATCATCTAGAACAGCAGTTCTCAACCTGTGGGTCGCGACCCCTTTGGGGGTCAAATGACCCTTTCACAGGGGTCACCTAAATACATCCTGCATATCAGATATTTACATTATGATTCATAACAGTAGCAAAATTACAGTTATGAAGTAGCAACAAAAATAATTTTATGGCTGGGGGTCACCACAACATGAGGAACTGTATTAAAGGATTGCGGCATTAGGAAGGTTGAGAACCACTGATCTAGAAGAAACATTTGGGAAGGAGAACCACCCACAATAAGATCAGGTCTGTCAAAAGCAGTCCAGCTTCCATCTGGGCTCTGGTCCTGCTTTTAGTTCACACCTGGCTCCAATTTGGTTAGGAGCCTTAAAAGACAAAGCTGAATTGTAGCAAAGAATGCCAGAGAGTTGAGGTACCCTCACAGAAGATAATTCCTAGTACTAAAATAGGTTACTACTAATGTGTTTAAATGGATATCACATAATGAGCTTCATTATCTTCCCCTGGTCTTCCTGTCTCCCTGTTTGGGTACAGAGATTGAAAAAGTCTCTGCAGGAAATGTCTTTATGATAAAAATACAAGGGCCCCTCCTGATATTTTCACTCAAGACTTGAAATTTGAACCTGATGCACATGTTTCAAATTGGTAAGGAAATGGACAGAAAACTTAACTTTTATAAAATACCTATAGTTGCAATATCATCCTAAAAATGCAATAACTATAATAAAGGTTTCATAAATTCCATTCAATAGATCCTAAATTGACCAAGATCAGACTATTCACCTCAATTTTTTGGCACTTGAACCAAGAACTCACAATCTCCGTTATAAAAGAATGTAGACCAACTTGAGGAATTACTGTATTTGCAATTCAGATTAAATGCCACTGATCATTTTTCCTTCTCAGTTCATGCAAGGCCAGCTTCAATAAAACATGTTTATCTGTTTCTGCATAATTAAGAAATATCTTGTACAAAGAAGGAAGTACATAAAGAATAGTCAGACACACTCACTAAACCAATTGCACATGAAGTTGTTTGTGCCAGTCTCCAGTCTCGGATTAGATTGTCTCTCCACTTTCTTTAAATATCACCAAAAAATGACTTTAAATTAGTAATAGCTATTTTCAGATTAATGGTAACATGTAAAACTCAGAGGCTCACGCTCAGTTTTGCAGGGCGTGTTGGTCTTGCATGACTGCAGTTACTGAGCGCCCCCTCCCCTGGCCCCTGCCAGCAGTGAATTGTGACCCAGGCTCTTTCTCAGGCATCACAGGAAAACTCCACGATGCCATTACTCTCACCATGTTCTCAGCCCTGATGAAATCCATGATTGTGTTCTGTGGCATTTATGCTATGTTTTGTTTACTTGGACTTCTTTTGAACAATTTGTTTCTTAGGATTCCCAAGTACAAACAACTGGGCATCTTATCAAAACAAAACAAACAATAGCATTATAAGTATAAACATTGAGAACATATATACATAGATAAATGAACAAACATACAGAGTGTAATGGGTTCTAAACATTATCATGCTGCTTATTTTAGTTGCAAGTACTCAAAAGTGATGTAAGCCATACATGACCCCATCAGCTTTGTTCAGTCCCAACATTGCTCAGCAATCCCAGTATACAGTGGTATGAGAACCTGAGTGTATTGTCCGATGCAAAGGTTAACTTAAGTTATTTTTCCAGACTTGAGTTCCTCTTTACCTTTAGAGGGTGAGAAATGGAAATTTATTCATCACCGTGCCAGATATATCCACTATCCACATACGATATCATGTTTAATTCCTAACAATGACCCGGAGAATAGAAATTCTTATTCCTGTTATTACCAACTAGGGGCCCAGTGCACAAAAATTTGTGCACTCAGGAGGTCCCTCCGCCTGGACTACGCCCTCTCGAAGTCTGGGACCCCTCTGGGGATGTCCACCTCCTGGGGTGCCTGGTCAGCCTGGGTGAGGGGCTGATGGCTGTTTGCAGGCTGACCAAACCCCACAGTGTGGACCCTCACCCCATTGGAGTGTGGCCAGCCTGGGTGATGGGCTGAAGGCCATTTTCAAGCTGTCCACAGCCCCTTCAGGTTTTGAGTCCCTACTGGGGTGCCTGGGCAGCCTGGGTGAGGAGATAAGGGGCATTTTCAGGCTGCCCACAGTCCCTTCAGGTTTTGGGTCCCTACTGGGGTGCCTGGGCAGCCTGGGTGAGGGGCTGATGGCTGTTTGCAGGCTGGCCAAGCCCCACAGTGGGATCCTTCACCCCACTGGGGTGTGGCCAGCTTGGGTGCAGGCCTGAGGGCTGTTTTCTGTCTCTCAGGCTGCCCACAGCTCCCATTGACCCAATGTCCCAGCAAGGCTGGCTGGAAGCAGGTTTCTGGGGTTTATTTATCTTCTATAATTGATACACTGTTCCTTTAAGCTGAGGCCTAAGCAGATAACGAAGCTGCCTGTCTGCTTCAGCTCATGGCTTCTATAATTGAAAGAATGTTGCCTTAGTAGACTCTAGGCAAGCAGTTTCTTCCATCACTGGTGCAACGGAACCTGCTGTTTGCTTCAGCTTGGAGGCTTCTATAATTGAGACAATGTTGCAAATATGTTGTTGCCTGTAGCTGGGAGAAGCCGAGCCGGCTGGCAGACAGTGTACTTCTGCTACAATGGAAGCGTCTGTTTACTCCAGCTCCATGACTGCCGGCTTCCATCTTGGCTGGGTTAATTTGCATACGGCCGCTCTGATTGGCTAGTGGGCATGGCTTAGGCATCCTGAAGAAATGGTCAATTTCAATATTACTCTTTTATTAGATTAGATGAGAAAAATAAATCCCAAACCAGGTACCTGGCTTTCATAAGAACACACTGCTGAGGCTGAGATTCAAATCCGGGTCTGGGATTCTTGACTTTATTTCTTTTCTAATTTACCAGGCTACTTCAGGTCACCAAAAATCATCCTATGTAGTTACACCTGGAATAATATAAACCTGCTCAAGGACATGTGGGGGTAAATCAACAAGTCTCTGGAACATCAGACCTGTGACCATGCATACCTGATTCCAGGGACAAAAACAGTCTGAAGCCCAGCCAAATGCACTGGAGGTCAGGTCTGGGTCACCGTCCCATTGGAAACAGAAATGTCAAATGGGAAAACTAAAGCAGAAGTCCACGTGTGTGGACAGAGCCAGTTGGATGGACTCTGAAAAAGCTCGGTGGCACCCAGGGCCTAGCAGACATGTAGCTTTCCCTTAACAGACTAATTCCAGACCCCACACACTGACTGTAGCTGTGTGCTTATTACTGTAGGACATTGTGCGTGCATCCGCGCAGTTAAGTCTCACCCGCCCTTGAGGAAGAATGACGGTGTGCCACAGTTCAGCATGGTGGTAAAGAGCTTGGGCTGACTGCGGGCTCCCATTAGCTCTGTTACCCTCTATCTTGGGAAATTTACTTTCTCTATGACCAAGTTGATTTGTAAACTGGGAATGATAACAATCTTTGGGGGCTGTTATAAGAGTATGAAGAGTTTCAAACAGTGCCTGGATCAGGGTATTTGCTAGGCAAGTGTTTGGTAAATAAAGGAGACTGAGCAACTTGCATGAATTCATTAAAGGATTATAAGAAGCTGAGACTCAAGTACAGCTGACATGAGCCCAGAGCCCACACTTACAGACCAGCTTAGATCGGTACGATCAGACAGAGGTGTCTGATTCTGCACAGGAGAGACCTCAGAAACTTCATCTCCGAGGTGACCAGGGAAGGCAGATATCAACATGATCCCAGGATTTTTTTTCCCCTCTCATCCCATCTTGGCTACTATCTCGATGGAAATCATGACATATTTGAAACTCACTTCACAATCTCCTTTGCCCAAGACCCTTTCCATTGTCTGCTGGACACTTGTATTCTTTGACTTTGTATCCACTCCTGAATTCATCTCAATCAAAGTTTAATAATACTTAGCACTCTGCCTTCTGAGGAATCAATAATGGTGGACTCTAGCCAGAGTTTTTAAGTCAGAATATAAAGAATCCAGTTGAGTTTGTACCAGTAATCCCTTCTCCGTGATAAGAAACATGCCTTACACTCACATCATGAAATGAGATTTTCAAAGACTCCTTACAGGTTTTCTCCCTGCACTTCCAAAAATTAGGTATTTTAAGAAATAAATATAGCTTTTTCTGTGAAGAAGGAATTGTTGTTTTGTGAGTTTTTTCTTCTTAACTGGGCAGGAAGCAAATAATAGCAATACATAGCTAGATCTGCTCAGTCTCATCAATATATGAGAATGTAAACGCATATATTGAATGAAACAAAACAAAGCATTTTAGCTATGCCAAATCAAATCAAATTAGGCTGTCTAAGATGTGTTGTCCCATGACTTTGAGTCCTTGGAAAGCATCCAAATTTAGTCCACTAGAGTAACCTCTGGGTTTCATATGCATAGACACATCCCTAGTGGGCAGAGACATGATCTGAATTTGAGAGCAGGCATTTTGTAGTAAAGGCCACACCCCACAGTTCTGAGAACAAACTTTCTCATGTTTACTTTTCACAAAATTGCAAACTTGTGAAAACAACAGTATGTGGAATATCTGCAGCAGGGTGTTGGGGCATTTTCTTTAATCAGCTTTTGTGACTCACTGTTATCAATTTCTCCAAATTAAAAGGGTCATTTTAGTATGTCTTCTACCTCAGAAAATACAAGAACTATGAAGGTGAGGTAGGCAATAGGTAATGGCAAGGAAACTAAGCAAAGACTTTGAAGTCAGACACCCAGGTTTGAATATAATCTCAGCCATCAGCTAACTATGTGACTCTGGTTCAGTTATTTAAGCTCTCTAAGCTTTGGTTTCTTAACTTTTAAAAGTAACTCAAATTATTGCCCAGCCAGCATGTCTCAGTGGTTAAGGGTCTACCTATGAACCAGGAGGTCACAGTTTGATTCCCCTCGCCCTCCCCCGCACCTTGTCAGGGCACATGTCCAGGTTGTGGGCTCGATTCCTAGTATGGGACAAACAGGAGGCAGCCCATCAATGACTCTCTCACATCGTTGATGTTACTATCTCTCTCTACTTCTCCCTTCTTCTCTGAAATCAGTATATATATATATATATATATATATATATATATATATATCCTTAAATTTTTAAAGTAAAAGATTAAATTAGACAAAGTGCCAAGTTTAAAGCTAGTACTAAAAAAATGTAAGTACTTGTTAATATTACTGTGTTGATTTCACAGATGTGGAGATTTTAATTTTAATCAATAATTTGGGTAATGATCACAGCCAGAAACCATGACTAGATAGATGTTGCTTATTACATTGTGTTAAATGGGTTGGAGAAGAGTCAGGAGACATGGAGATCCATCAGGAGGCTATTACACTGATTCAGTTGGGGCGTTCTCATTACACTGGTGCCAGGGAGATGGAGAAAGAAACACTACTTAGGATTTGGCAGTTGGAGGACAAATGCTGTAACTGATTGTCTATGGAGACAAGAAATATCAAGAACTTAAACAGTAACCATTTTCATCTAATCTTTCTGACTGAAATCCACTGATGATGGGACACTGATGGGGCAGACTATTGTAATGAGAGGTGTAAGACTATAAAAATACATGTCCAAGAATGACATACTGGGCAGCATTTGTCTTCATTCAGCATCACTGATATTCCTTGAGCATCTACTAGATTGCATAGAATGGTAGGCATTTGGTGCTAGGTATACATAATAAAACGTCCCCAATTCAAAGGTATACAGAGAAGTAATATCTATGCTTAGCTGAACATCCTGGTTATAAATAACAAAAGCTCACTTCAAACTAGCTTTATAAAAAGGACTTTTGTTGACAAATTAATTATTGAAGAGCTTTAGAAACATGGATCTTGGTGATCAAGTGATGTATGAAGAATGTGTGTTTGTTTTTCCTGCTTTTTGTTCTGCCTTCTGTATTGGTTTAATTCTCAGGAAGTTTTTCTGTTTCTAGTTGCAAGATGACCAGTAGCTGCTCCAGGCTGTCATCCTTACTAGTTAAGCGATCTCAGTGTGTGTGGAGAGGGGGAGGGGGATGGGGAGGGGGGAGATGCTTCAACTTATCACACCTCTCAATAGTTCTAGCAAATATTGCTGATGGAGTTTGGATCATATTTCCCTTCTTGACCTAATTACTATGGCTTGGGTGGGCCCTGATGAACCTTATGGGCTAGAATAAAAGCAAGTGGCTCCAAAAAAAAAATGATTGAAGTATTATTGCTAGAATCATGGGAGAATGAATTGAGTGATCAAAAATTAAAGATGACAACTATTCTATCAAAATGATTCAAGCAAGGCCCCCTTTTGCTGCAAATAACAGAAATCCATTTCTACACCCACATGGAATCTACTCTAATAAAAATGTAATATTAAAATTGACCATTTCTTCGGGATGCCTAAGCCATGCCCACCAGCCAATCAAAGCAACCGTATGCAAATTAGCCCAGCCAAGATGGTGGAGGCTGCAGCCCCAGGAGAAGCCGGGCACCGCAGTCCAGCAGGGCAGACAGAAGACCTCTGCCCCAGGATCCAGGCCGCAGCTGCGAGGTGGGAGGAGCGAGTGGGCCCAAGGCTGCGATCTAGACCTGGATCGCTCCACCTGCCCCTCAGCTGCCGCCTGGATCTCGAGGCAGACGGAAGGACTTATGTAATTACCTACATATATCACATTACATTTCTATTGATCAGTGCTGCTCTAGAATAGCAATACTCATAACACATAATCATTTCCTTACATGCCTCTCTCTTATCCCTTAGGATGGCACAAAGTATGAACTAATCAGGTATTTCCTAAACAAAACTTATAGATGTGTCAAACATTGTATCTAAAAAAAATCAGCCTCTGGGAATGCAGACTGGTGCAGCCACTGTGGAGAACAGTATGGAGTTTCCTCAAAAAATTAAACATGGATCTCCCTTTTGACCCTGTAATCCCACTTCTGGGAATATATCCTAAGAAGCCAGAAACACCAATCAGAAAGGACATATGCATCCCTATGTTCATAGCAGCACAATTTACCATAGCTAAAATATGGAAACAGCCTAAGTGCCCATCAACAGATGAATGGATTAGAAAGCTGTGGTACATCTACACAATGGAATACTATGCTGCTGTAAAAAGGAAGGAGTTCTTAGCATTTGCAGGAGTATGGATGGAGC
>PVJC01006361.1:29830-55375 GCA_004026665.1 Murina feae | reverse complement strand
CCGCTCTGTGCACTCGGGAGGTCCCTCAGCCTGGCCTGTGCCCTCTCGCAGTCTGGGAGCCCTCGGGGGATGCCCACCTGCTGGCGTGCCTGACCAGCCTGGGTGAGGGGCTTTAAGGCTGCCCACAGCTCCCATTGACCCAACGTCCCAGCAAGGCCGGCTGGACACAGGTTCTGGAGTTTTTTCTCCTATAATTGATGCTGTTCCTTTAAGGCCTGGGGTTATCTTCTATAATTGATACACTGTTCCTTTAAGGCGGCCTTCTAACTACTAACGAAGCCTCCTCTGCTTCACCTCGCGGAGTCTATAATGAAACAATTGTTACTTTTACTGGTTAGGCCGGAGCTGCTCTTTCCTTCTGCTCCGGAGGATTCTATGATTGTTACATTGTTTCAAAACTGCTAGAGGGCAGTTTAATCGGAGCTGAGCTGAGGGGCGAAGCTTCACTTTTGCTCCTGCCGCAATGGAAAGGGCTGTTTACTCAGGTCCGTGAGTGGCAGCCGCCATGTTGGCTGGGCTAATTTGCATACAGCCGCTCTGATTGGCTGGTGGGCGTGGCTTACCCTATCTCGGAGAAACAGTTAATTTGAATATTTCGCTTTTATTAGTTTAGATAATGAACTATCAGAAAGAGAAACTATCAGAACTAAGAAAGTAAACAATCCCATTTACAACTGCATCAAAATAAAATGAAATAAAATAGCTAGGAATAAAATTAACCAAGAAGGTAAAATATCTGTATCTGAAAAATTATGACACTGAAGAAGTTGAAGAATACACAAATAAATAAAGTATATACTGTGTTCATGGATGGGAAGAATTAACACCATAAAATGTACATACAATGGATTCAATTAAATTTCTATCAAAATACCAATGGCATTTTTCACAGAACTAGAATAATTTAAAATTTTATATGGAATTACAAAAGACCCCTAAAAGCCACAGCAATCTTACAAAGAACAAAGTCAGAAAAAAAAAAGTATCAGCATCATGTAAAATAATGTTACCAAAAATTAAGTTAGAAAACTGAATAGTCTCAGTTTAGGAATTTTGTCCATAAGTTTTTCTTTAATAAAAAAGAATATTCGCTATCAAGCATCAAATGTCAATAAATCAATGAACCAATAACAAATTCCTTTTACTTATACATTACTACTAGAGGCCCTGTGCATGGATTTGTGCACTGGTGGGATTCCTCAGCCTGGCCAGAGAACATCCCCCAAAGGGTCCCGGATTGAAAGAGGGCACAGATCAGGCCTATGGACCCCACCAATGCACGATTGGGGCCGGGGACAAATGCAGGAGGATTCCAGGGCATGTTCGGCCCATCTCTCCCATTCCCAATAGAGGCCATCTGGGCCAACTGGGGCCACCTCGCCCAGTCCCCATTGGGGCCAGCCAGACAGGGAGGGACCGAGGGAGGGCTTCAGGCCATGTCCAGCCCATCTTGCTCAGTCCTGATTGGCCAGACCCCAGCAGCAAGCTAACTTACTGGTTGGAGTGTCTGCCCCCTGGTGATCAGTGTGTGTCATAGCAACTGATTGAATTAACAGCTGGGCACTTAGCATATTAGGCTTTAATTATATAAGATTAATAGAAAGAGTATTTTGGTGCATACATATACTTCATTTTATGTAACTTACATATACTATATTTTCTAGCTGGAGAATTATCCCAAATTAACATGACATAATTAAGTATTTTTATGTATCATGTACATTCTAGAAGTTTTGCCACCTCAACATGTTTGGGAGCCAAAGCTATTATTTATCAAATTTAATGATGGCAGAGTACCAAATGTTCAGAAAAACAACTTACATTACATATGCAACCAGGGACTCATAGGATACACAATTCTAGATACAGTATTTCTGCTCTCTGACAACAGGTGTAGCTTAAAAATTCCAGTGATTTTTTTTTTTTATCTTCCCTATGTATAACAGAGAGCATATTTGCTCTTTCAGGCTAGTACTTTCATCTAAGTCTCAACTGTAAGAGGGCAAAATAAGTGGACTGTCAGAAGATATTGATTTATAGATGGTAACTTCACTTTATCTACAGTACCACCCACAGTCTATAGCCACACATACTGCAAGTCAAGATTTCTACAGGGTTTGAGAAGTACTAGTATGTTCAATGTGGTTCACAATGTCACACAGGAAATACTGCTGTTTTACAGCAGGCGTTCTCAAAACACAGGCGAAAGACCCCTACTTCTCCCTTTTCCTTCCTTTCCAACTACATTTGTGTGAAGCTAAAATTTCTTCAAATTTTTCAACCAAAATAACATAAAACAAACAAAAAATGCAAAGCAGATACAGAACTCCAATGTCTTATACTAAGCCATATATCAAACAGATTTGCCCAAAAAAAGTAATGTCATCATTCACTTTTTTTGAAAATAGTTATTTTTCATGAAAACTTATTTGCATTAACATATAAACAGGCCTGTTTTTTTTAATTAAATACTATACAATTCTCAGTTTTAGTCCTAATAGAGTATATACTAATACATAATTATTCCACATTAACAAAAGCTCTTTGAGTCCTCAATAATTTTCAGTAATATTCAGGAATCCTCAAACCAAAAAGTTTGAGAACCACTATTTTAGAGGAATCAACAATATACTATAGTTACTGGCAGTATAAGGGAGGCCCAATGAAGGAGAGCCTTTAAAGATGATCAAAAATCATCTTTTTAAATAGGAGAGTCATTAATATTGACAAATCTGGTTTAAAAAAAGGAAAAAAATTTAAAATTTAAAAATTCACTCTAATATTTATTCAAACACAATTGTTTAACCCTGCTCTAAAAACATTTCCCTTTTGGTCTTACTCTATGGTCATATTTTTGTACAATTATAATTATGATACAAATAGAACGAACTTTGACATTTTGTTCACTTAACAATGTAACCAAAATAAGTGTCCCAACAGACATATAATCTTTCTAATTTTGGTAGATACAAAATTGGAATACATGGTTATATATAACTAAAAATTCAAACTGTATACTCAATACTTCTACCTGTTCTAAAAGTGAAAATTCAATTTTTTTAAAATCTTAATAGACCATAGATATTCCAAAATTTATTTAACCTAGCCCCAATTGCTGACTATTTATCTGAGATTGTGCTAGTTAAAAAAATGGACAAATTAGCTCGTTTACCTGTTTTTAGTTATGTAGACACGCTAGTGTAATTAAAATTAAGTATGTCTGAAAAGTTTAATTTCACAAAAAAGTTTTCTGAATGTATTACTGTCATTTAAAATTTATACTAAACTAGAGGCCCAGTGCATAGATTCATGTAGGAGGGAGGAGACCCCTCATCAGCCTGGCCTGTGCCCTCTCACAATCCAGGACCCCTCGGGGGATGTGGCAGTGTGCCAAGTGGCTGGCAGCCAGGGAGGAATCAAGGCGGGGCTGGGCACCATGCTGCTCATGTTCATTCTGGCCCGCTGTGCCCGCCATCACCACTGCTCAGTAGCGCTGCCGTGGAGTCAGGAGAGGCTCCTGACTTTGCAGCTGCACTAGCCAGTCATGAGCCCAGCTTCTGGCTGAGCAGCACTCCCGCTGTGAGAACACACGGACCACCATGAAGCAGCTCCTGCATTGAGCATCTTGCCCCCTGATGGTCAGTCCACATTATAGCGGCTGGCCATAGAGCATCATAGCTGTTCCAGCTGTTTGGTCATAACGGTCACTCAGGCTTTTAATATATATAGATAGGTCTAGTAAACGTGTGTGTTCACCAGTCACTATGAATAACCAAGTGCACGGCTGGAACATCGGCCTACATGTGGTAAAACTGCCGCAGAAAGTCACACCACGCAACAACAGAACCAATTATCTCATGCAATGCAGTGTGATCATGTGCTAATCATTCACCTAATACTGTTTAAAAACGGTGATTCTTGGATTTAAATATGTAGACTATAGTTAATATATGCAATATTTACTTATGTTGGTGAGATTACTATAGTGTTTTTTCCAACATACGGCATTCACTAAAATTTGTTAAAAATAACAATGAATTAACAACAACAAAAACAAACCTGTTAATTTATTTACAAGTAAATCTTGATTAAAAGAATTTTAAAATCAACAGGGTATTACTGTTCACATTTTATATATGGACTGGAAATTTTGTCCGTTAAATTGAGGTCTCCAATATCAAGGGTTTACTGTACTCTGATAAAGATCATAAACAAATTATGAATCCACCCATCTTTTAGCCAATAAGACTGCTTGGACCCAAGAGCAAAGAATAGGATATCGCTGCAGATCCAATTTCTCTCACAATTATTCTTTGAAAATAAAATGAAGAGACATTTATAAATGTGAAATAGCTATGAGTCCAACTTTTAAGTTAGTTGAGATTAGTCAATGCCATGTGTCAGGTCTAACTTGGGGATCGGTCATAGTTGTAGACATAAAGCCTAGGGCAAAGTCTTCTCTGACAAACTAAGCTGCTTGATATATGTAGGTCACTGTTATGCACTCAATTGTATCTCCCAAATTCATGTTGAACCTCAGAACCTGACTATATTTGAAGAGAGAACCTTTTAAGAGGTAATGAAGTTAAAATGAGGATAGTAGGGTGGATCCTCATCTGATTGGTAAGGCATCCCTATAAGAGGTCAGAAGGACACCATGGTCACACATGTACAGAGAAGGATGACTATGTGAAGAAGAATCAGAGAGTTGTGACATACAAGCCAAGGAGAGAAGCCTCAGAAAAACCAAACCCAACACTACCTTAATCTTGGACTTCTAGCCTCCAGAGGGCTGGTGCTGTGCTAGTTGTTGCTAGTTTGCTAGGGCTGCCATTATATTGTAACACAGCTACCAATCTGACGCCTGAGGATATTTTTGTGCTCTTCCCAATCTAGTCCAAATCCTTCCATGTACAGATAATGAAATCAAGCTGTGTGAGGTTAAAGTTTTCATTTGTGACTGAAAAATAAGTAACTAGACAGGGGTCCTCAAACTTTTTAAACAGGGGCCCAGATCACTGTCCCTCAAACCATTGGAGGGCCAGACTATAGTTTTAAAAAAACTATGAATAAATTCCTAGCACACTGCACATATCTTATTTTAAGCAAGACAGGCAGCAGCGGCAAAAACACCCGGCATGTGGCCCGCGGGCAGTAGTTTGAGGATGCCTGAACTAGAAAATCAAGGGAAAGAATCTAGATCTCTCACACCCAAGTTCTTTCTACCATCCTATATAATAAAAGGGTAATATGCAAATGGACCCTAACAGCAGGACGACTGGGAATGACTGGTCACTATGACACACACTGACCACCAGAAGGCAGATGCTCAATGCAGGAGCTGCCCTGACCACCAGAGGGCAGATGCTCAATGCAGGAGCTGACCCTGGTGATCAGTGCACTCCCATATGGGGAGCTCTGCTCAGCCACAAGCCAGGCTGATGGCTGCCAGTACAGTGGTGGTGGTGGGAGCCTCTCCTGCTTCCTCAGTAGTGCTAAGGATGTCTGACTGCCAGTTTAGGCCCAATCGCCCAGGGAGCGGGCCTAAGCCAGCAGGTGGACATCCTCCGAGGGTTCCCAGACTGCAAGAGGGCACAGGCCAGGCTGAAGGATCCCTCCCCACCCCCCCCCAGAGTGCACAAATTTTTGTGCACCGGGCCTCTAGTATTACAAGAATAATGATAAATGAGAACCCCAGATATTTCTGAGCATCAATAGCAAAGACCTACAATTTAATCTCAAAACAATTAATTTCTGAAACACAATTCTTTAGGATGCTCAATAATAGTCAGTAGTTTTAAACAATAATGTATTGAGGTACAAACCTTTGAAGAATACTCTAACAATTTTACCTGCTATACAAGAAATGTGTCCTCAAGCAAACAAACAAAAACCTGAAACAGGATCATTTAAAAAGATACAAGGCTGCCCTACTGGTTTAGTTCAGTGGATAGAGCATCGTCCTCGTCCTGCAGAATGAAGGGTCCCAGGTTTGATTCTGGTCAAGGGCACATACCTTGGTTGCAGACTCAACACCGGCCCCAGTCAAGGCACCTGGAGGAGGCAACCTATCCATGTACTCTCTCACATCAATGTTTCTCTCTCCCCCACTCCCTTCAACTCTGTCTAAAACTTAACAATCAATAGAAATATATATATATAACCTCAGATGAGGATTAACTAAAAAGACACAAGACCTTTGAACAAATAAAAGGAAAGAAAAGGCTAAATGTAACAGCTTTTAAAGAAAAATGGCTGTTAAGAATGAGGTCAAATGACCAGAAAGACCAGACAAATGCTAGCTTTTGACTATAGATAAAGAAAATTAATTAGAAACTAGAACTTTCAGGTTATCAGAGCTGAAGACTTACTGAGGGTGGATAAGATTGAGTATTATAGAACAGATTAAATATAACTATGTGTTTATTTTAAATATCTATGTCTCTGTAAATATTCTATTCTTGGCATGTGAAGTGTTTTTTGCTTAGCTTTCCTCCCTTAGTTGAAACTTTCTCAGTTAATCAATGAGATCAACTATCCCAAAATTTAATAAATAAGATGGTGGCCACAGCTTTTCTACCTTGAAATTGAAAAATAATCCACAAGGCATTCTCCCTCTGAGGAGCATGCCCATGCCATTCCCTTCCCCACCCCACCCCCTAAGCATATATCTCCTAACCTCTAAGGAACCCCTTTTGACTTGCAACCAGGGAAGGAATGGGCAATGGCAGATCATCCCCGGCTAACCCCTGAACCTATCTCCAAGTCTCCTTTTCCCTCACTACCCACCCACTGGGCCAAAGCAGCCCAGCTTCAGCTATCCTGTGCTTCTTCTATGCCCTTCCTTGTTTTCCTGTCCTAAGTATGTTTCTGCTGCAGCCAATAAATTCTTACATGCTTTTCTACATTTTGTCTCTTGATTGAAATCTTTCCCTCGAGAAGACAAGAACCGAGGTCTCTTCACCTCCCCAGTAAGATCTTTTTTTGTTTAAACCATATAACCCAGGAGCTCGGGGCCATTGTCTCTCTCACCTGCCTGCTCCTCCCTTAGAGTGTTATCTTCTATAAGTCCCACTTTGCTTTACTTTCATAAATAAATAATCCACAAAACTACAGCTGGTCAAATGATCACCATGGACAGCTCTAGTTCTGAAGCCCTCAGGTCTAGGGATTTGCTATAATAAAGAAATTTACAGCCCTAGCTGGTCATCAGCCTGGGGACTGAAGGGTCCCAGGTTCAATTCTGGTCAAGGGCACAAGCCTAGGTTGTGGACTTGGTCCCCAGTAGGGGATATGCAGGAGGCAACTGCTGGACACTGATTGTTTTCACCAACCTTAATTGCTCCAAAAGGTCAGAGCTATGCACCCATTGTTTAAGTTAAAACTTTGTTACTTAAAGCAACCTCCACCTGTTAATCACATGTAAATTCTTACTTGGAATTTCCAGCCTAAAATATGGGTGTTTCCCATAGCCTGAATAAAAAGTGATGAGCAAGGCCAGAGCAGTGGCAGTCTCTCCCACTAGAGGTGGGATCCTGCCTGGCACTCCAATTTCCAAATTAATTCTCTTCTAGTCTCTCTCTTCATCTTGTGTGTGGCCTTCTCTGGAACTCGAACCCTAAACGAGAACCCTGAACCACACGGGACATGAAAGGGGCTCCCACAGGCAACCAACCAATGATTCTCTTTCATCATTGATGTTCCTATCTCTCTTTCCCTCTCCCTTCCTCTCTGAAATCAATAAAGACATATTTAAAAAGAAAGAAAGAAATTTACAGCCCTAGCTGATTTGGCTCGGTGGAAAGAGCCTCAGCCTGTGGACTAAAGGGTCCTGGGTTCAATTCTGGTCAAGAGCACACGCCCAGGTTTTGCAGACTCAATCCCCAGTGTGTGTTGGGGGGAAGGGGAGGATGTTAGATAAATAAAGAAGGCAGCGGATCAATGATTCTCTCTCATCATTGATGTTTCTATCACTCCCTTCCTCTCTGAAATCATATTTTAAAAAGACATTTACAAATAATTGTTAAAAGTACTTTCCATCCCTACACCTTCAACTTTTACAGAAAAAGAAATATGTTTGGGTTTGGGGATAGTTAAAACTTAGTTGAAATAAAGGAAGCTGGATTATAATTAGAGGCAGGCAAAATAGTCACAGTTCTTCAGCATGCTAATCTTATACTTGATGGCCAAAATGGTAGTGGTAGGTGGCCTAGAAAACCATATGGAGATATGATGAAAACAGTGATTTCCAGAAGTCCTAGTTAAGGTATATATGGAGAGCAATAAACCACTTGAAATCTATTTTTGAAATCTTTTTGTACTTTTAAATGTGCCCTAAAAATTATTGTGCTATAAAAGGAAATTCCAATGACGTACAAATATGTTCAGAATACAGTCTGCAACTGTAATGCAGTTGCTAGTTCATGTCCATATTGTTACAATACCAGCAATTAGTAAACGCCTGGACACACAGAATGGTCTCAATTCTTGAAGGTATAAGAAAACAACTAAAGAAGGGGGAAGCTATAAAACAAAAAGCTAGCACTTCAAATAATTATTGAATATAGAAATAATAAGGTAAAAAAAGTTTTTTTGCAGAGACTTGTCCCTTAATAATGACAAAGAGAAGATGGAATGACAAATCATAGAAGAAAGGTACTTTTTGAGGCTCTTATAAAGGTATACATTAACCTCTTGATGAATTTTTCTTATTGTCATGTATGCACATAGCTGACTGTCCTTGGCAAAGCTAGGAAAGTTTAAAACGAATTGTTGAAGTCAATCAAATACTTTCCCTTTAATTAACTATGAGTAGGTGATCAGATTTCTCTAGAAAGAACAAAATACATAGCAATGTTTGTTAAATGTACCCTATGTGTTATTTTATTCAACCTCATTTAGTACAAAACAAGGTTTAAATTTAGTTGTCCTCTTAGTATCTCAAAACTAGTGGTAGGGTGGTTTCAGACATAAACTAGCCAAATCCTTTAAAGTTCATTCCTTTCCCATTCATTATCAGGTATCTCACGTAATAAATAAGCAGGACAGATTAATAAAACTGTAAAGTTTAAAAAAAAATTCATCCACATTCACCTGCCCTATGACCCAATCAACACCACTCCTAGGTGAAAAAATGTACATGTCCATCAAAAGGCATTAGCATCATAATAAATCCAAGCTGGTAACAACCTAAATGCCTATTAATAAGAAAATGGCTACACAAAAAAATCGTTTATTCATACAATGGAATAGTATACACAGGGGAAAAGAACCACTACTGCTACATAGAACAGCAAGGATAAATCTCACAGGCATAACATTGCATGAAAAAAGCCTTACCCAATGTATTCCATTCAATAAGGCTCAAGAATAGGCACAACTAATCAACGATGATAGAGATCAAAAGAGTGGCTACTATAAGGCATCAAGTCTGGGAATGGGTATCTTGTGGGATGTTGAAATATTCTATGTCTATCTGGTTGGTAGATAAAGGGCATATACATACCTAAAAATTCATCAAGATGAATACTAAAGATGTGTACCTTATACACATGACTAGATGTTTAACCTCAATAAAAAGTTTCTTTAAAAAAAAGCTTTCATAAAGTGACAAAGCAGAGTAATAGCATTTACATTTAAACAAAGAATAACTTTTATTAGTATCTACATACATAAAAGCCTAAGCGACCATTACAACTGAATGACTGGAATGACCAGCTCGGGCTCTTCCCTGGCCACCTGCTGCTTGGCACACTGCTGCAATCCTCGGGGGATGTCCGACTGCTTGTTTAGGCCCTGGCCTGCAGGGATCGGGCCTAAACTGGCAGTCGGACATCCCCCAAGGGGTCCCAGGTAACAAAAGGGTGCAAGCCAGGCTGAGGGAAATCTCCCCTCCCCCCCATGCACAAATCCATGCACCAGGCCTCTAATTGGGAGCATAATCTGCAAAGTACTTGAAATTTGTACCACTATGTAAATATATTGTTATTTCTAGTAGCAGCTGGCAATTCTGCTTCTTAAAAGAAGAATGAAGACAAAATGGAAGACACATCAACTATTCTCTAGTTTATGGTTCTTTTTCAATTATACAAAATGCACTTACAGAGTTTACCTACAGAACACACCGTGCCCCCCAATCTGCTTTAAAACAACACAAAGGTCTGAAGTATATAAGCTGCTACTAAAGCAGATGTGACGGAGGTATCAGAGAGAGGGGAAAGGAGGGCTAATAGGCAGCAACATCACAATTGCTGGGGTGCAAACAGTGAATGATCCCAAAACATGATACATAAAGTTGACACTACTAAGGCAAAAGCCTCAATCATTTGCTGCTTTAGATTTATTAGGATTTTTTAAGTGACTTTATGCCACTGCCCTAAATTCTTGAATGCTTGCTGCATTAACATGGCACAGTTTATAGCCTGCGCTTTCTAAATGCACGTTCGTGGATACACAAGTGACAAGAGCCTACTACATTGCTACAGTCCTTACCCAATAGCCTGAAAGAAGCAGCCCATTGTTACTGCCTTTGAAGCTCTGAAATATAATCACTCTTGCTGAAATTATCCCACCATCTATCTATGTACTCTTACAGATTCTAAAACTCCCTAGGGTTCTTATGCTGAATCCTTTTCTGGGAGCACTTCTCTCAGAACCCAGAATCAGATTACACAGTTCATAGGAAACCTCTTTCTTATCTAACCGGATTAACCTAGTTTCTCTTGGGTGACGAATTCTTCCCATAAACACAGTTAATAAATTTTAGTTAATCAAGATTCAACTATCTCAAATTGTCAAGTTCATTTATACGAACATGAAATTTTGAAATGAAAAGAAAACTAATCAGATGCCATAAAAATATAATCCATCTCCTCACAGGCCCCAGCACTCTCCCAACAGAAGGCAGAACTTTAGAAAGATTTAAGACAAAAGCTCCTTTAGTTGTAACTGGTTTGTAAAAACCAAAAGTTTATCTACTACCCACTGGTATTTATCAGCACTAACACTTCAAAGGCTGATGCAATGGCTCATTTCATTTGAGCTTCATAAATCCCTGAGCATTTCTAAATATTTTTCAATTCAAATCCAAATGAATACAGGACAAATGGAAATACCAAACACTGTTTCTTAAAAAATAATCTATTCTCATTGCCAAACACAGAATACAAGTCTTTGCAGGGTGGCATACTCCTGTATTTGTGTGTAATACTCCTACATTCATACCACACTGCAATCCCATTAGCAGCAGGCTTAAATTAATAAAATTGTTTGTCTTGTCAGCTTGTGTTACACGTTGTGCAAACTTGTTAGATAATCAGCAAAGGCATGACAATTCATTATCCTACAGGGAGCCAGTCTAAACCAGCAGCTTCCGCTTTCTGACAGAGCCACCACATCAAATGACAACAGCATTTGCAGCTGCTTGATGCACACTCTGAAGGGCACAAACACAGCAACTCAGCATATATCTTACTGTTCACTGGCAGCAAGAGAGATTTCATATTTCACCCCAGATACAAAGAGCCTACGGCTGCCGGGCATCAACAGGACTATATTTCAAGAAGTCTCTTAAACAAGACAGGTGGAACATTTTTTTCCTGGTCCTCAGACTGGCTGGCAAGGGTAAAAGATGTGGTCAGTGGATTTTAACATCAGCACCTGGCTCCTATCAAACCACCCAATGGTATTCTTCTCCAGCAAGGATGAGAAAGGGGAGGAAGAGCAATGGACCCTCTCTGTACAGCAGAACTTCCTTTTGGTTCAGCTTCAATCAGATGCCTTAACACAACTACACAGAGGTAGGCATGTCGTAGTCACTCCACTGGCTATGGAAAAGCAAGATGTTACTCCTCTTGGGCTCCATGCTACCCAATATAAGCAATACTGCACAGCATTGTGTTAGCTTAAATCTAATCAGGTATTTCAAGTAATAGGAAGTGGATGTTAGTTACAATACATACTTCTTGGCATCACTTAGCCAAAATACAAATTGGTGGCAGATGGAAGACCATATTTCAATTGTTTTTTGTCTGTTACAGAGATCACCCCTACCACTCAGCTCCAGAAGTAAGTACAACTATGCAAATCATGGACCAAGGGGATTTATTCGGGTTGAAAAGAAATTAAGCTTCAGGAGAAAATGAAAATGTTCATGAAAATGAGACCAACTTGTATAGTATATTCCCTTGGGGGTTTAATGCTTATGGCTATTGATCCAATAGACCTATGACATTTTTACAGGCCAAAAGTAGTTTTCAACATGTCTCCCCAAAATAAATATGGTTCCCCATTTGGGTCTGGATAACTCTGGCCATCCATCAAATCTGTAGTATTGTTACAAAATACTGTCTGTCTCTCTTTGCAAAAGTATAGTAATCTCCACCTCACTGTAAGATTTGGCCAAGTGGTTAATAGAGCCCTTCCCTGAGAAAGGTTTATATATCCCTGTCCTGGTGAGTTTGGGAGTGGCCAGTGAAATCAGACTGAGTCAGTCACCTCTTGGTGCCATGTCTCTGTTTCCTCTACTATGATATTGGTAAGATCCCAGATAATGAATGATCCATCAGCCTGAGTCCCAAAGAGAAGACAACCTGAGGCGGAGCCATAGCCTACCTATGATGGATATAGGAGAGAGAAATAAACTACTATTATTAGAAGCCACTGAGCTTTTGTTTAAGTGGATTAACAAGTTAACTGCCACAATATTTTGAATTTGATTAAAAAGGTTCACCACTTACTTGAGTCTATAAAGACTTACAGCATACAAATATATATATATATATATATATATATATATATATATATATATATGCCTAATATGCTAAGTATCTGACTGAGCAGTCGACCGACCAGTTCTATGACATGCACTGACCACCATGGGTAGACGCTCCGACTGACAGGTTAGCTTATTGCTGGGGTATGGCCTATCAGGACTGGGTGAGACAGGTCAAACACACCCTGGAGCCCTCCTGCAGTCCCTCCCCCAGTCCCTCCCTGGCCACTGGCCCTGATCGGCCCCTGGGCGAGATGGCCCTGATTAGCCCTCATTGCTGGTCAGACGAAGAACCCCACGTGTGAACAAATTTCATGCACCGGGCCTCGAGTGGTTAAATAAAGACTATAGGAAATATGGTCCCAGCAAGGATACTGATACTACAGTAAAAAGCAACAAAACATCCAATAAGAGAAGCAGGATACGATCTTCCAAAGAATGATGGCTCACTTTAGGAAAGCAAAATTCTTATCCTCTACCTGATCTCCTCAACCTGAGACCCATTTTCACTCAAGAACATAATCTATACAATGACATCAGTAAAATCATTTTCTATGCTCAATACAGAAAATATCACGGCACAAAAGGACACATCATATTCAGAGGCAGGTATCTGTTTCACCTTTCTCTGCTTTTCTATCTTGCCATTAGATCCAATTCACTTCTAGTTGATTATCTACTTTGTCCTAACATGAATAAAATATGAATAAATGTGCTCTAACTGTTCAAGGGGGTTCTACTGAAAGCTAATTTTTAGGAAGATGTTTTTGGCTCTTCAGGAATCAAAATTTTACTGTCTCACTGTGATCTGGGTAGGTGAGGTATGACAAAGGAAAGTAACCATTTTAGCAGGAATCAATTGGCTGTGCAGGATTCAATACATAAGACATAGTAAGAGCTGAAGCACATTTCAGTGTCAAAAATTATTCTTCAGAGTCCTAAGAAGGCAGGACACAACAAACAGTACCTTAATGAACATAATGGGAAAAGGAAACTACACAGACCAGCCTGTTCCAACCAATTTTGTTTATTCTTCATGAGTTTTCTGCAAAATAATCATAAGATTTTCAGAAATGAGGTGCTAGATCTAGGCACCCTAGGAGTCTTTCTTTTCCTATCCCTGGCTCAGCCAAGCGGGGGCGGGGGGGAGGGGAGAAGAAGCTTTTCAACTAAAAATAAAATAAGTTTAGCCTGCCAGCATGGCTCAGTGGTTGAGCATCGACCTATGAACCAGGTAGGTGGTCATAGTCTGATTCCCAGTCATTGCACATGCCTGGTTTTCGGCCCAGTCCCCAGTAGGGGTGTGCAGGAGACAACCGATTAGTGATTCTCTCTCATCATTGATGTTTCTATCTCCCTCTCCCTCTCCCTTCCTCTCTCCGAAATCAATGAAACTATGTTTTTTAAGTTTAAGAAAAATCAGCATCTCAATTTTCATGCCTAATGCGCCTACAAAGATCTAGCTCCCAGTATCCAAGGCTCCAATGAGCCTGTCGTACACCACCTCTGCTCTTCAACAGATTCAAGTTCATTATTTTCTAGTATCATTATGGCTGTTAGGAAAAATATCCACTCAGATTACCCTTCCAAAAGCACAAAGTACTCCAGGAAGAATTTAAAACATGCCGTTCTGAACCCAGCCTCTATTACACCAAACCTCACACAAACTCTGAGTTAAGACACTTGACAGGAATTCATTATCCAGGAGCAAGCAACTGAACTTTGACTCTCTGCAACCCTATAGGGGGACACTATTTATCCCTTAAAAAGCTGGGAGTGAGTTAAGATCACTGGGTCAATATCGTGTTTGTCTCCAAGCTGCCAATCACACATACAAAAGTTCAGGAAAAATCTAAAAACCACAACACCTGATCAATGCTGCCTTTGAAGAGACACTCCTCAAGTAGCAACAGAAGAAACGGAGGACAAGTCAGATAGAGGCCAATGCCCGACACTTTATGCCAGGGGACAGTAAACTTCTGCCCAGCAGCCAAATCTCTCTTGCCACCCGATTTGGAAATCACAAGGAAATGCAGATTGAAAGCCACTCTTCCAACCTATATGGAGATCTATCCTAGGATGTGGACAAAAAGGAGAAAATGAGAAAGGGAGAGGTTAAAATGCTACACCTAACAACATGGTTGGCTTAGCTGGATCCCAACCAACACCCGGCCACATCAATCAGGCATTCAGAGCAGCAAGTAGAAAGGAAGGGGAGCAGGGCAAGCACCCGCCTTATACTCAGATGCTACTTGTGATTCAGGCAACAGCTGCACACTGGGTAATGCTCTGCGAGCAGTCAGCTGGGAAAGCGCTGGGCCTCATTCTCACTAAGAGCTCCAGCTGCAAACTCACACATGCTATTTGGACAGCCAATTGCCCATGACCAGGCCAGTGTCCAGAGGGTGCTGAGGAACCAGGGAATGCAACAGAGTCATTTGTTCATAACGTTCCTGGAGAACTGAAAGGCCACTCTTTGTTTTTGAATCCTGCCCTAGCCAAGGGTTTGCCAGAGCAAGCATGTTGCTGAGTCACACAGAAGCACGCAGCACGATTATCTTTCTCAAACAAATGAAGACACGGAGGCCAGTCTCTCTAGAAAGAACGTCCCTAGGCCAAATGAAGTCTGAACCTAAGGTTCCCTCTTTTTTTAAAAACCAGTAAATTAGTCTGCCTGAGAAAATTTTCCCCACTCTAACCCACCCCTCAAATCATATATATAAAACCAGGTAAAATACTGTGTTTGGTACAGAAAGATCGATATGAGCAGTGCCCAAGCAGCAAGGCAAGCGTCCACTCCTCATCTGATAATCTAAACCATGCATACCACTGTACTGGCTTAGCTTATGAGTTATTAGACACCAGTGTCTCATGTACCCAGAGCCATGCCTGACCCTGTGCAGCCACCTAGAGAAGCTAAGAATGCTTCTTTTGAACCAAGTCTGAACACTAATAACCTGAAGTCTAGGTCGACTTTTGCTCCTTTCAACAAGAGAAGGGAGACTGACTAGGCCTGGACAAAAAATGCTGCCACAGAAATGAAACACCAACACCACTTAAAATACATTTGTTTGTTTAAACTGTCAATAAAATTGGCCTCAGTAGCATCAACAAAGCACCCAGAATGGTCTACCCCATCAGAGTCATTGGTAAGCCAGAAAAATTCAGCCAACACAGATGACACCCCAAAATGCAGACTAACTTGAATGGAAGGGAAGTAAAGTGTGGAGTCCAGAGATAGTAGTACAATTCATATTTTTAAAGGGAATTTCTGATATTATACTTGTGACTTTCTGCCTGTCTCCAATCTGAGGAGTAAAGGGATAGGTAGGTGGTGGTGGTGATGTCCTTACCTTGTCAAATTCTCAAACAGAGTAGCCTCAAACTACAGGTCTAAAATCCCTTATCTATCATTGTGAGCTCCAGAAAGCTCTCAAAACCAAAAGACTGTTTTCATAACACATTAGATAATAAAATTTAATCTAACGAACTTATTTGCTGCAAAACTCACACGAACAGATAGATATGAGGTTAAAGTTTTTATCCCATTTACTGTGACTATTTATTATTTTACTGCAAATATATTAATGTGTTTAATTATGGGGTTGCCACCTACAACCCTGCTGAGGGTGGTATGTGATTATTCTTACCTAAAACTCCAGAACTTCTGAGATCAGAAACACATGACCCTAAGGATTCCTGTCAAGGGAGTATGGACCTACCTATATTTCCTTAATCTTCCTCATCACTCTCATTAGTGGTCAGCTCTGAAGCTTCCCACTCATGGGAACCAGCACCTGGAATGCCTCCAAATCCTCCAACCGAACCCTCAAGCCTTCAAAACTTAATCTTTGACACCTGTAGCATGTTGAATTCTTTCCTGGATTAACAATAACCTCTACGCTGATGAACCTTTCTTGTCACACACATCTGTCTAGCTAGTTCTAACTCTGTGCTTGCATACTCCCAACCTGTAGGTTGTGCCAACTTGTCTGAAGCTGAACTTCTGTGGTTACCCAGTCTCCCACGGTCAGCTCCACTTCTACTTATCTATTTTTATTAACTACATTCTTACTCACTGGATCAAAATCTTAAATTTCTATTGACAAATACATATCCACTGGTCTACAACTAACCCATCCCCTCCCAAATTTAATTGACCTAGAAACTTGGCTCACTCTTCCTGGCATGAACATTCTTGCACCCTTTCCTGTCCCACATCCACTACCTGAATTCAGACCCTACGTACCTCCTGTGTGTGCCTTGTACCTTGCATTCACCCACACCCTTCCAGTCTTGCTAAAATGCCGTTTCTTCTCCTAAACCAGCCTGTTCCACTCTATCTTGAAACACTTTCTCCTGCTTCTTAGTAATTAGAGTGATTTCTAACCATCAGCTCACACAGTCTTATGAAATTATATTCTACTGAAGTAGGAATGTTTGATAAGACACTTCTTTTTCAAAACTTTTCATGTGTTTACGATTGTTGCTCAATTAGATAATTTAGAGCAGAAGACATTTAAACTATTTTCTATTCTCATCAGGTACTTTGCTTAATTTTCACACATACTATTAGGGTATATTTTTAAAACTTGTAAACTTATTTTCAATTACTTCTGCTATATATCAGAGACTTAACAGACTTCGTGGCAACCACTTCAAACAAATAACTGCCAGCACACACTTCGCTGGTGTAGTTATGGCTCAGTACCCAAAGAGGGTGGAAATGCTCTGGAGGTATAGTGTCATGCACATCTGCTTTGCTCAGAGGGAACATTCTAAGAAAAGGCACAAGACTAGTCAGAGTAGTATGGTCTGTTTGCATGGATTTAGAAGGCAGGACAAGACACCAACATGGACATATAGGCAATCAAGACAAGAAAGTGAGGAAAGGGGGTTGGGGGGTCATAGACACAGTTCAGTCAAGATGGAATGACTCTTATGAGTACCAGATTCTCACTTCAATATCCTGTTTTCATGCAAGCCTATGTTTCCACTGGACCCAAAACAAAGGCAAAGAAATAGGCAAGTAGTACAACACTGACTTGGGCAGTTGATAATCAAACATATAAGAAAGATATAAAAAAAACACAAGATGTTTCCTAATCCAAAACTATAAAACACATAAATAAACAACAATAAAACCATAGAGAGAAGGGAGTATGGAGGGGGGACAATAATTACATTGGAGCCATCATATAAAAATATATTAATTCTATAATTATCAAGAAACACTGTTCACCCCTGCTGTCTTATAATGTACACTTCTTCCCATATTAATCAAATAAAAGGCAAAGACAAGAGAGAAAGCCCAAGTAAGTGACAATACAACACGGTGACATTGATAATGAAAAGGCACCAGTCGCCTTTAGCTAAAGCACTGCTAAAAATTATAACAGTGGCATGTCCTAAAATATTAGTCCTTGTAAGAAAACACCATGCTGTGGGCCTATACTAGCAAGAGTCATTTCCTCAAACCACTGATGCTCACTATTGTCAAATATGTCAACCAGGCTCTGATAACTGCTGGCAGCTGGGAAAATTGTTTTCTAAGGATCTTCCAGGCTGAACACTGAAGTTTTTGGGTTATCTGACTCCAATTTCCAAGACTGTAGTGAGAGAAACCATTTGTACCCAGAGAACTCATTCTCCCATAACTGTCCCTCGACACCCAATGCCAATTCCTTGGAACACCCTGGGAGCCTGGAACAGCAACAGTGAATGATGGTTACAAGTGCTGGTGATCTACATGAGCGAAAAACAGAAGAACAATTATATCAAGTCCATGACTGCCTGAGAGACAAGGGCAGGAACTGCCATAGGCAATCCTACATTGAACAGAGTCCTATCTACAGCCACATGTGCTATTTATATTCAAAGCATAGGACACAGGGCTTTTGACAGTTCATTTCATGAGAGGGCACACCAGTATATCTGTAATTTTCAAAGGAACAGAGATGTTTCTCACTTTGAAAATCTTGGCCAGTCTGCAAAGCTGCCCTGCAAACCACTTTTTTCCTTCGTTTCTATATTTAGACTCTAACTCTCTCACTCAAGCTATATCCTCCACATACACAATCAAAAGACACCTTATGTGTACCTAATGCAGTCATTCAAGTATTTATTTAATTATTCCAAATGAATTTTTTATAAGTTACCTTAATACCAAAGAAAATATAGAACAAAATGTGCTGACAAGGTACAGAGCACTTAGCCTCCAAGTCCTATGGACTGTCTACAGTTAAACATTCCTACTAGCACAGGCTGACAAACTCAGTTGCTAAGATGGAATGTTAGCAGCATGTATTAGCCATTTCGGCAACACCCTGACCACAGGCTCAAAGGGGCCAGTCACTGCCATGGACTGAAGGTGAAGAAACACCAGACATCAATGAAGCCTCATAAGCCAGGGCATAAGCTGTCCTGAAACACCACCACGCTCAAGGGTAATGTTCACACAATGAAAGGCATGGTATGGAAAGGCCAGCCATGTAAAGCAACCTGAACCATCTCCCAGTGAAATAAGGTACAGAAAAGTGGAAAGGAGAGAGACTTTCACTCTCCCAGCAAGATGTCTGTGTTTTCCTTCCATCTCTCCTGCCTTCCTCTCATGAGTCTATG
The DNA here is from genome assembly GCA_004026665.1 of Murina feae. Classification (NCBI taxonomy): domain Eukaryota; kingdom Metazoa; phylum Chordata; class Mammalia; order Chiroptera; family Vespertilionidae; genus Murina; species Murina feae. Next base: position 35,982 of record PVJC01006361.1, on the reverse strand, counting down.
ACATTACAAACAGATTTCTCATTTAGTTCTTCATTGGTTCCTGCTATTCATTCCAACCTCAAATCACAATCCCTACAGTTTGAGGCACAACAACCCTCTGTTATGAAAAAGAATGTAAAGCATAAGTACTAAGGCTCAAAAGCTAGTTTAGAGGACAAGAAATAGCTGAATAAAATATGTAAGAAAATTAAATTAAGACCTCTGCCTGATTCTATAAGACAGTGATATGGCCAAAACTATATGTAATTTAAAAGTACTTCTAAAATTACAATTCATCACAATGGCTATGAATGAAGCAAAGAAAAAGATAGTTATAAAGATGCACGATTCTCTGCTATGACCACTCCCTTCAGGTACTCTCTAATATTTCCCCACAGGTGCATATAACATCCATACACAAAAGCATGCACACAATCAGCCTCCTCAGCAGATAAGAGGAAGCACTCCAAAATGGCTTCATAGCCTTCTCAGGAACTGAGTACACAGAGACCAGACAGATAGGAGCTATAGTTAGGTGCTCTACTGGAGGCTCCTTGGCCTGATAGTCCTCAAACATTCAGATCCTTAAATGGATCAGGCCATCCAGGCCTATCATTGATAGCATTCTATCAGACTAAAGTTGGAAACATTATGACAGACTAACTATGTTTATGATGGAGCCACATAGTGAGCAAAAGATAAAATCACTTTTAGGTAAATTAATGGTAGGCCATGGAGAAGGAAGTCTGCATCAAGCATAACTTCACAGGTAGTCAGAGATACCCAATCTGAACTTACTTGACCTTGTGCTAAGGTCTCCCTGAGCCAGTGCAATAGGTATATTACTCAGAGATGATTCTGGTAAACAAAGTAGCAAAATTCTGAAAATAAGACATAGCAACATTCTTAAAGCTACCCTCCTCCCCCAACGCTAAGTCCCTACAGGGAATATTAGTCCTTTATTCCATCTTTTCTCCAAATCTTCAGTTGACTGAGGAATTTTTACCTAAAAGGGTGAGTGTGTCTTTCTACTTACCAAGTGCATTTAAAAATTTAACTATACTATTTTTAATTACTTTAAGGCTCTTGGAATTGATCTTCCTAAATATCAGTTTATGAATATAATAGTTGAAGAAAAGAAATGCTGCTTAGCATTACATAATTTGCAAGATACTAATGAGACAACACTTAGAGACAAATCAGGTGAAGCTTAGAATTTTCTCCAAGCGACCATTTAAGAATTTAGGGAAGTTATAGATATGTTGTTATAAATAGCAGTATTTATTATCTCTCCAAACTCTCTCTTCCCACTATGTATTTTGCACTCATAAGAAACCATTTTTCTTTCTGTACCAATACTTCTGAATTTATAGGAATGAGACAAAAATTAAGCTATCATCTGATAAAGGACTTTATCAAATACAGTCTTGGACACAAGAATGGGAAGAGATAATCCTTTGAGAGAAAATATAAGATAGCTAAGGAGAAATTAGCACATCATCATTCACATACTCACATGGACACCTAAATGGTCCACTTCAAAATGTTTCTTGTGCAGGACAGGCCGAGAAACATAGAGAAAAGTATCCTATCAGGCAATATTTACTTCATGCTCACCGTACATGGAACAAAAACTGACTTAATTAGCAAATGAATGTTTTATCATAAAAGAACATTGCTTTTTAAAAATATCATAATTTCAATACACAAAAGGAAGCAAACATATGTAGAGAATGCCACCAAAAGGAACAAAATGAATTAAAACATGGAAGAAATTGTTGGAAAAGCACGAGACTTGGTGTAAAGTCTATAAGGAGAATTCTCCTAAAGGTCGGGGCCTCTAGGGGGACCTTGCCAAAGGCAGCGGTCCCTGCCTTGACTTTTCCAAACAAGTCTGAGCCCCCAGGTGTTTTACTGGGATCTCTATGTTTAGTCTTCAAACCTGACCTGGTAGAAGCATGAGCTTTCTCAAGATTACTTACCCTGCTGATTGTATCTAGAGGTTAATTTTAGCTCAAGCTGTTGTTACAATAAAAGCCTAAGGAGGCAGGCAATCAGGGCTGTTTGGGTGCCTCCTGCCAACCAGCCCCTTAGCCTCTCTTTCACAGAAACATGTGTCAAAGTAATTAATCATCCATCCCTCAGGGTCTGCTGGTCAGTCTCGACAAGAAATATGAAAGAACAGGAGCTTAAGTATATTTAGTACACCTTCAATATCTATTCATTATATAGATTATCCCCAAATCAGTGTTAATTGCAAAGGGAATATTCATGATCATTTTGCTAAATAAACAGATGTTTGACTAAACTTACAACTAATCACCATCATGAAAGATATGTCATAATCAACTATCATTAAAAATCACCACATACAAACTTACGGGTTTTTATGGCAAACCTTAAGTTCTTCATTAGAACAAGCATCATTACACATTTGAAAAATATTTGTATGTATGTGCACTTTACATGCCTGTTGATAAAGGACAGGTGCAAGACCTGGGAAATGAAAAAGGACCTAATATCAGGTGAGAATTCTACCACTAAAACCACCATGATTGCCTTGGCCAATTTCAATAAGAAAACTACTCGAAATTATAATATGCTCAAGCTTTGAAATCCAAGAATAAGAAGACATAGTTTAAAATAAAAAAACACCCTCCCTTTAAAAAAAAAAAAAAAAAAAAAAGTCAATATTACTTCCTTCCAAGAGCCAGAAAACATAAATCATGAAACTTCCTCCTGAGAAATAAAGTGACCATCTCCAGCTCATGTCAACACTGGAACCTTTAGACTTAACACAAACCATACTCTCTAACATATGGCTCTAGTGCTTTCTATACAGACACACACTCACATAGTTTTCAAAGGGACAGTTTAAAAAGATGACAGTGAGGACAGAGGAGAAAAGAGAAGGAAAGAAAGGGTGCTGACCTTTAAATGTAGAGCCACCAAGAGGCCAGGGGCTATTTTGCTAGAAAGTAAAAACATCACCTTCCTCCATGGCATCAGGGTAGTGACAGTAAATGCTTGCTGACATTCAGCAAGACGACAAGGGCTGCCTGAGGAGTGGCCTTCACAAAATAACTAGGTAAACAGCAGAGCTTCAAGGAAAAACACCTTGTAGGTCCTTGTACACTGCAAAGGCAGCTCTCCAAACTGAAGCCATACAACTAACAAGCAATATCTTGTAGATTCATGGGGCTCTAGGCCAACTTACAATTCAGCTCCACCCCTAGTAGCAAGCTGTCCATCATTCTTTCAGATCTATCTTCTTCCTTTCTCTTTTCCCAAAAAGGAAAGTCAAACTGTTGTATCGATAAGAGTTTGGCTCCTGCAACATTGGATTTGACTGAAGGGATTTAAACAATAACAAAAAGAGAGAGATCCCTGAAGGAAGACTACAGTTTGGAGATGGGGGGATTACACATGCATTTCCTCCATAACCCTACTCAGCGATAGTCTCTGAATGGCCTGTGTCTGTCTGGGTTTCTACCTCACGAGAGATACAAACAGGAAGACTGCCAGAATCCAAGCAGTAAAACACAAGTCAAATGTGATTTCTCTCTCCTTTGAATCCCCACAGCATTGGGTTGTACCCCTTCCAGCATGTAGCATATGTTGTCTTGTTTAACATGTGCTTGAGTTAGTCACACTACCAGACTGAACTTCTGATGGTGGGGGCTTCATCTTCCACATCTTTGTAGCTCAGTCCTCCTCACTCCCAACACGATACAACATTCGAGGCTAAGTGACCAAGGCTAAGAACTAACTGTATTGCCAGAAAATGACTCGACGCAGAAAACATTCCTATGACCCACTTTCACACAAGAAAAAAACACATGCCCTCAGCCACCCCCAATACCTTCTACTCTTTTAAGTATGACAGACAGGAAGAAGTTAACATGAATTTATTTTTACTGGTTGTTTGTTGTTGGGAAAACAAAGATGAGTAGGAGTTGGGTTCAGTGGACCCAGAATAATAACTCTCCTAAGAAGTCCTCCAGAGAAGTTTCTTGCCTCTTCAGATTATAAAATGCTGAGTTATTACCCCTGGTGACCCTATGGGAGTGTGACAGTTCCAGAAGCTCAAAGCTACAGAAAATGACACTAATTCCACCCTTTGGTGACACCACAATAGAGAAAGGAAAATACCCTTTAATTTTATGCAATTTAAACATCAGCTAAAGAAACATCCTAGTTGTTCATGTTGTCCTCTGGTCTCATTGGTCTGCCTTGGATCAGTCCAGTTCATACACTAATCCTTCTTCAAAGGCTACCCAGCCCATCAAGTATATTTCTACTCCAAAGATTAGAAAGAATATCCTTCTGAAGTCTTTACAGGGCTTATGCTCCAGATAAAGAAAGCCAGGTGGTAAATCTTACTGCTCAGCTAAGGTGACCAGAACGGGACAGTCCCGATTTTTAAGCATTTGTCCCGCGGCATTTTAAAAAAGTCCCGATTTTTGGAAGGAGACATATGTACTACTCTTTGTAATATTTTAAGTAATAATAATAATAAAAAAAGAACCCCCCCCCTCAATGGTTTCCAGCTTTACCAATGTTAAAATCTGGTCACCTTATGCTCAGCTTACCCAGAAGGGCAATCTGGGAACCTGTTCAACCTCATAGGTGTAAGAGGCAAGTTGGGAACAAGACAGCGGAGCCTAGCAATTTCAGAGTATTTGATTTAACAATAAGGAATTCCTTACCTGATGCTAGTGAAACACTGTGGGGACTATTTAAAAGATCTGAGCCCAAAAGAACGCTCAATAAGCACAGTGCTATGTTGAAAGCGAAGTTCCAAAGTGGAGGAATCAAGTGTGTTCCACTCTAACAAGAAGACCTTATAAAGTCACCTGCAGAAAAGAAATGATTAGGTCTTGCTCTCTCAAGGGCCATAATAGATACTCATTTGAAGGCACTGTTAGAAAGAGTGAGGAACAGAGAGTAGGGGATGGGCAAGAAGCAGACCACCAAGCAATACTTGAACACAGTGGTTTACAATCCTGTCTGAGAATCAGAGTCACCTGTGGTACAACACTGCCTGACTCCACTCCCTGAGACTTAGTAATTATTGTGGCTGAGAACTGGGCATTGGTTTTATTTTGTTTGTTTTTAAGTTCCACGGGTAATTTTAAGGTAATGCTATAACATTAAACAATGTTAAAAATGAAGAACAAGCAAACAAAAAATAAATAGGTAAAGGACAAAAGAAAAAGGGCATTTCAAGGAGCCATCTGAAAAGAGAAAGCAAAAAAATAAGATGGCATTTAATATTTAAGAATCATGTTAATTTTTATTCTTGAGAAAGTTAATTACATAGAGGACAAGGCAAGTCTGGGATGAAACAATCACCTCAGTATCTGTATAGATTACAGACATGCGTAAGAGAGAATGAAAGTTTTACAGACAAGCTTCACAAAACAGGCCACATTACAGCTTTTAAGGCAATTAGTGGCCCAAATCATATGACAGAAAACTCAAACACTATTACTATTAATTACTTTAATACCAACTCTATAGTGGAAGCAAGGAAGTGTCCCCATACCACTAAGCAATTCTCCAACACCAGCTGGGTGTCCTACAATTTAAGTCAATTCTGACATTTTCTACCTGGAGAAAGCTTCAGATATCACAGTTCCTCCAAGACTGCCCACCGCAATCAGATGCCAACTGAAAGCCCAGGTTGTCACCTGTGCTTCTGGCTCTACTGGAAGTTCCAACAGCCTCCTCCTTGGGTTTGATTAATTTGCTGCAGAGGCTCACAGAACTCAGGGAAACATTTTAGTCAATGGCTTACTGATCTAATCTAATAAAAGAGTAATATACAAATTGACCATCACTCCAAGACACCTAAGCCTCACCCCCAGCCAAGCCACGCCTACCATCCAGAGTGGCTGTATGCAAATTAACCCAGCCAAGATGGAGGCCGGCAGCCATGGAGCTAGAGCAAGCAGGAGGCTTCCATTGCAACTGCCTGCCTAGGCCAACTGGACCTCTACTAAGGCAACATTGTTTCAATTATAGAAACCATGGAGCTGAAGCAAACAGAAGGCTTTGTGCCTGCCTAGGCCTTGGCTTAAAGCAACAATGTTTCAATTATAGAAGATAAATAAACCCCAAAAACCTGATTCCAGCAAGTCTCACTGGGACGTTGTGTCAATGGGAGCTGT
>PVJC01006361.1:0-29730 GCA_004026665.1 Murina feae | reverse complement strand
GTTTTCATGGAGGCTTGATTACATAGGCCTGACTGACACACTGGCCACTGGTGATTGCTTCAATCTTCTGCCCTTCTTTCTCCTCTTCTCCCCTCTTCCCCTCTCCCCGACCCCCAAAGTGCCAATCCTCAAATCACTAATTTGGTTCTCCTGGCAAATAGCTCCAATCTCAGGCACTTTCCAAAAGTGGCCTCCTTAACATAACAAAAGATAACTTTGTCCCCTCATCAAGTAGGAAAGTCCAAGGGTTTTAGGACTTAGGAGCTCTATTCCAGAAACAGGGATGAAGACCAAATATATATTTCTTATTATAAATCACAGCACCACCATTACAATAATGATTTTCTGTTCCCACTACCGCCTCCAGAAGAGACAATGGAACACCCAAGGGGCACTATTTAAACTCATTTAAGAAATGAGTGGCTGTAACCACCTTATTATGGAAGAACTAAAATTCCCCAAAGTGTAAAAGAACAGAATTACTTCAAACAATTCTCAAGGCAAGCTTAACAAGACTTACACCTACAGTATTTTATTTGGGTTAGGCATCATCACTTTTAATCATAAGATCCCCTCCAGATTCAATCCCACCACATCTCCACTTCTACCACAGCCTTTCAGGTGGTTCTCAACCCTAGTTGCACCTAGAAGCATCTGTGGAGCTTTGGGAAAGGGGAGAAAAAAAGGGAAAGCTTTGTGGGATCAACACAGCATTTTTAAGAGATTCTAGGTAATTCAGATGTGCAGCCAAAGACTGAGACCCTCTGCGTAAAAGCATCAACACCTAACATATTCACTCCGCCCTGTTCTGCTGATTGAGCCATGTTGCGACCAAAGCAGACAATAATCAGTGCTATTCCGTGACACACAGATGAGTTACTGTGACTCTTCAGGGGCTGTAATCTAGTGGAGTTGAGACACTGATGAGTTCATGGCTTTGTTTCTCATTAATCTTTTATCATGTTCCAAGTTGTGTGTGCTTTTTCATTCCATGGTTCCAAATCAACACATAAAAAATAAATGTTTGAAAAATACCCAAGTTCCTTTCTTTTTCTGTTAGACTTTCACATTCAAAGAAGCTTGATGAATAAAAGATACCCCCAACACACACACATACACATACACACACAGGCATTACCAATGCAGCCAGTTACCCTTACAGCAGGAAAGATATAACCTGTTTTTCCCTGAACCTTAAAAACACCTAAGATTTGTGCTTTGCAGGCAACAATGAGAATTTATGGAAGATTATCTGAGCATAAACTAACCAAGGAGGGATCTGCCAGCTCGATGTGTGTTTTATGCTGGCAAATAAGAAGGTACTGGGGCCCTAACTGGTTTGGCTCAGTGGATAGATGGATAGAGCGTCGGCCTGCGGACTCAAGGGTCCCAAGTTCGATTCCGGCCAAGGGCATGTACCTTGGTTGCAGGCACATCCCCAATGGGGAGCGCACAGGAGGCAGCTGATATATGTTTCTAACTCTCTATCCCTCTCTCTTCCTCTATGTAAAAAAAAATCAGTAAAATATTTTTTTCAAATAAATAAAATAAGGGACTGGGGGCATATACATTGTGTGAAGTGCATCTCCCTACTCAGAGGCTCTCCTCTAACCAACCTTTTCTCATTCCGATTTTAGGACTGAGACCCCAAGACCTGTTATCTATTTCCAGACATCTCAGACACCATTCTCATTAGCAACTGTCTAGCTCCCTGGCAGGTGCTTAAAATTTTCTGGATCACCTTGGCCAGCAAATTAACCATGCCTGAAACCCTCCGACAGAGGCCAAGAAAGGCTCCCAGATCAAGAAGTCAAGTCCAATTTGACATGTGGCATTTCACTTCTACATCTCTTCCAGGGCTGTTCTTGGAACATGTCTGATGGTCAGGATGCTCAGTCCTATCCACTGATCTGCTACATACTCTAAACTGAGTTATACTATCTCTTGTTGGGGACATTTTAAGTGGATTTATTACCACCCACCCAGGGGGAGGAACAGCTAGAGGCTTCATTAAAGTCATGATCCGCAAAGCAGTCCCTTGAGGATGCAGGCTGGGGAAGGACAGATGATTATACCGAAGAAATCAGGGCCGTGTCTGGGCCTGAGTACCCAGCATTAGGGAGAAGCAAGTTATTAAAAAGGACAATAAAACAAATAAATCAGGCTTCTGGGTTCACATAAATATTTTGCTAATCAGTTAAATGATAGTAAAAGGAATATAGAAAGAGTGCTTACCTTCTAATGGAATTTAAGTAAAATATTACACTTTCCAAAAGTTACTCACGTGTGGCAGGAAGTCTATGAGCTAACATTATTTTTTAAGTGACCAATATACTAATTTCTTCTTCAGAACCACAGGGAAGGTCCCATACAAATAACACCATTTCACAGAATGCTCACCAGCCCTGAACCCATGCTTCCCTTCCTGAAATTTCAGGATCATTTCAGCACAAACCCACCACACCAGGTTGCATCAGAATCAAACCACAGGGAGCCAGTGTCACTCCAAGCTACACATCTGTACACCAATTAAAATATCTCCACTTACACTTCCTGTGCATCGGACACAACTGACCCTGGAAGTATCCTTCCAGAGGCAGTCCATTGGAACAGGAAGAACGTTTACCAAAGGGCAACAGGAAGGTGGGGGTGTGGGGGTAGTAAGACCACCTCTGGAGTCATACAAGTCACCTTCTACAGACAGATAGAGACTGGCGACTCAGCTCATACCCCACCATCCTCCCCTGGACCATGATTATCTGAAGAGATAATCATCTCTGAAGGATGGAGATAAAAAACAGTAGTAAATAGATCTATTTAGGACCCTCTCACCTCTGGCTGATGGCATTCTCCCAGATAAGCAGCTGAACCTAAAGAAACAGAATTCAGTGAGGCCAGAGCTGAACTGCCAGAGGCTGAGAAAATGCACTGGGAGTAGGCATCATGCCTGCCACTCCTGGGGGGAAGGGACAGGGGGGTGGAGGAGGATGAGACTGCCAACATTAAGTATTGACCCTCAGAGAAAAGACACAGGAAGAATGCAAAGCTGTCCATGAACAATATTGAGGCTCTGTGAATGTCTTCTAATTGTACCGTGCAGATGTCATCCACAGAAATGGATATTATACTATACCAACTTCTGGGTTGGTATAGAATAATATGCTCTATGCTTCCAAAACAACATACCAGAGTTTTTAGCCAGTATAGGATGCAACAGTTCAACAGGAAGACAGTACACTGTACCTGCATTTGTCAATGGCTAGCTGCCTTTTGCTTGAATGTGTATTTTTTTTTATTATTTTGTTTTATTGCTTATAATATTACAACAAGTGTTAGATAGGTCTTCATTTTTCTCCCCCAAGGATCCCCCCTCCTCCCCTACCCCCCAGTGTCGTGTGTCCATTGAGTATACTCATATGCATTTGAGAGGCTGACTGTAAGTTATAGTGAGAAGGCTAAAAAGGGCTAATTCAAAGGTAGCCCTGATGTTTTGGGGGGTGGGGGTAGTGGGCTCCATATGCATTTTTAATGACCTGCCACTGAGACATTGCCTCCTTCCTTGAAACTGAATTTGCGAAACAAGCCAGCCGTGAGCGCTACGGTGGGGGGGGGAGTATATTTGCAGTTATAAGGCAAAATTCTCCTCTGCACGCGTGATTAAAACTGTGATTTCTCCATTTCTTCAAAGCATCGCTTAGTTTTTTGGTCTTTCTGCAACAATAGGACTCTCAATGATTTGAGCCTAACTCCCTGTAACACACACCACTTCTTGAGATCACACAAGACTATGTGGCCAGTGCTCAGATAACACATACAGAGGGACAGACAGCTGCGGAGAACTTGCATTGGTCGCATTTCTTGCCAACCTCCTCAAGAAGGGGGCATAGTACATTCCTTCAAATTAGCATCTACTGGTCACCAATGCTATTGTACTTTAAGTAAATATAACCCCTTTATATACACTAACTTGGAGGAATTGTTTTTATCACAATAGGGTGCAATATAATTGTGCCAATACAAGAGCATGGCACTGTGGAAGTCACTGACAGAGCAACACATGGGACGAAACAAATAAATACTGCAGGCTGCACGCACAAGGCTGCCACCGGAGCCTTTGTGTTCCCATCCAAGTATCTCACCATATCCCAGCCAGGGCAACAGAAAAGAGCAGTGGTCCCCTGGAGGGAGAAGATTTAGCATCTACCCTACCCTTTATTTCAGAAGCAGCAAGTTCAGCTGCTGGGGGGAGGGAGCCATCCTGGCAACAAAACACAAAGGGCCTGGATCACAGCCTGCTTCTAAACAGCACAAATAGATAAGGAATTAGGTGATTAGAGAGAGAACTGCCAGCGGGTCTAAATACCAGCCCCTCGGGGAACATGGGTTTGTGGTAAGAACTTCCACTGTACTCCAGCACTGCCCAAGAGCTATCTCAGATCTGAATTGAATTTTTCATACTTCCTACTTCAAGGCTAATTTTCTCATTTGAAAATAAAGGTCTAATAATAAAAACTGGAAATAATTTATATATACAAAACTCACTATACATAATTTAATTTATTAAATAAATTATGGTATGTCAGCATTCTTAATAACTTCACAATTGTGAAAAATCATATTTTATAAAATTATTTAAAAGCCAAGGGCAATGCTCAGTTATAAAACATGAACACAGAGAGGCAGGTGAAGACCATGCAATATTAACAGTGGTGACGCTGCCTCTTTTCTTTAAATTTTCCAAAACTTATAAAATGAATGTTTCATTAATTATAAGGGAAAAGTGTCTAGGATAGAGAATGTATGTGAAGATGAAACCATAAGTGTAAGACATATGCCTAATGGGGTCAACGTATGAAAATAATGAAAATTAAAGTGATAATGAAGTGCCTCGAAGCAGATACTCACCGGGCTTAGAGACTGTGCAAATATGACTACTATTGAGACTCTTAATTAAAAACAGAGAATTTCATATACCTGAACCTAAATACAATAATGTATACTAAATAAAATTAAATAAAAATTTAAAAGGAAGTGGGGGGGGGGGAGGGATACTGTATATTCAAAGAATTGGCCTGATGGTTCTAAACAGTGAGGTTATTGGCAGGAAAACTTGATACAAGACACAAGACTATTAGGAGAAACAGTTCACCTACTTTTCTGATGTTAAGCCACCATTAGAAACATAAATTAAAATCCCTCTTAATATAAATTATTACTAGAGGCCTGGTGAATGAAATTGGTGCAGGTTTGGGGGAGAGGGGTGTCCTTCAGCCCGGCCTGCACCCTCTTGCAATCCGGGATGCTGTCTCCTAACTGCTCACCTGCCTGCCTGCCTGATCACCCCTAACCACTCGCCTGCCTGCCTAATCACCCCTAACTGCTTGCTTGCCTGCCTGATCACTCCTAACCACCTCTGCCTCAGCCCCCCCCCCCATGGTGGCTTCCTCCAGAATGACCTCCAGAAGGTCGTTCGGCTGTCTGGTCTAATTAGCATATTGTGCTTTTATTATTATAGATGGTGCCTCCAAAATGGCTGCAGGAAATATTTTAATTTACAAAATTACACTGAAAGGAGAGAGCTTGTGTTACCATAACGAAGACAACCAGCTGCAGCTTCTCGTAGATGGCAGAAATTCTGAAAAACAGGAGCTTGAAGAAGTCCACCCAACCATGTGTAAGGAGGGCAGTCAACAGCCCGCTCAGTTCAGATGACAGTCCATGTTGCACATTTGGAGGTAAGTAAAACATCTCAGTTTTGACCCTAGTTCCTCCATTTAGCAGAAAAGGAGCCTTGAGTGCGGGAGGCCAAGTGTAAGCTGACAAAGTCCTTGCATCTGAAGGGACTGATAAGATTCAGTCCCCTACCCACACAGTTTTCCCAGGCTTGTTTGGATGGCGAATTATCAGTAGAATGAGAGCATTCTTTCATGGCTTTGCCAAGAAGTCTGTAACTATTTACTGAGATATGCTATACCAAGGATTCTCTCCCTTAGGTGTTTAGAGAAACAAAGAATACATTTCTGCTAACGAACCTCCTATTCCGTGTTTGTGTATAAAAGGCATTACACAGTTAATAAAGTTGCTGCAGTCAATCAACAACTTTGCAGACCTCCCGTCGCCAGCTTTTTCTTGTCTTCCTTTTCTCAGTTCCCACCTCCCCACCTCAGCCACCCTGGTTCACCTGTCAGGCTGGCCCTGACCCTTGAGCAAGTTACCCACCTTCCCATGCCCCTGTTTCCTCATCTGTCTGACAGGGAGGGAGGGAGTGGAGAGAGGACATGCCCAGCACCTCCCACTCTGCCTGACACAGGCAGCCAGGGCCAGAAGCCTCCCTCAGTATCCAGCAACCTCCTCTACTCCGATTCTGTAAATAATATGCCAACTTCCTCCGCAAGAAGGAGATTGCCCCTCAGCACATTCTGCTCTATGTGGCAGTTAGACTCACCTCATAAGATTAATTAATCCACAAACAAACTTTTACATCCCATCTTTGTGAGTGTATTTGCATAAATCAGTTAACCAGTCCAACAGCATTTCTCAGCCTATAAATTTAAGCTCAAAACTGAGCCCTAAAAACCAGCTCAGCTGAGCAGATCTTCAATAAGGCCTTAAAAATGGACAAGCTTCCCTCATCATCAGTCTTTATACAGAGCTGTCACCCAACATTAAAACTACACAATGTTCTTTTGTGGGCCTGCCACGACTCAGAAGTCACTTTAGGATTTTTGCTTGAGGTATCCTGAACCACGACCAGGCTCCTGGCTCCTCTATATGTGCCATAAAGCTCCTGTATTTTTCCCCAACCATTTGAGGCTGCCTGCACATGCCGAAGGCAAGCAGATTCTTTATCCTGCACCCTTTTCTCTGCCTTACCAAGTTCAGTTAATATAATGGCACATGAGGTGTGAACCTAGATCTAACAAGGCACTACTTCATAAACCTTTTCACTTTTTATTATAAAGTGAAATTCACCCTAAAACTGTTCTCAGGCCCCACCTAAACGAAACATAAATAGTATGTTATAAACCCCCAAAATTCCACTATCCCCCTAGAGATCCTGTTCTCTAAAGCAGATAAATTTCCTCTCCTATCTCCTTTTACTGGAATCCTGGGGAGATGTTTAAGCTAAGAAGGAATATGTCTGGTTAGCAGTTGGTTGAGAAAGCTGGGGGAAGAAAAAAAGCCCATAGAGGAAACAGAAAGCTCATAGGGAAACAGCAGAGATATTCCTGTGTCTAAGTCTGGCTCAAGAAAGAAAAGGGGGGCCTGGCCAGCGTGGCTCGGTGGTTGAACGTCAACCTATGAACCAGGAGGTCAGGGTTCAATCCCCAGTCAAGGCACATGCCTGGGTTGCAAGCTGGATCCCCAGTGTGAAGCATGCTGGAGGCAGCTAATCAATGATTCTCTCTCATCATTGATGTTTCTATCTCTCTCTCCTTTTCCCTTCCTCTCTATAATCAATAAAAATATATTCATAATAGAAATTTTAAAAAAAGAAAAGTGGTGTTGTCAAAGACCAAAATCATGGACCGCCAGCCTTAGCAAAGTCCCACTTCTCAACTGCTAGAAGCAAACATCTAGAACAGTGGTTCTCAAGCTGCAGTGCAGAAGAAACACCTTGAAATTGTGAAAAATGAACAGTCCAGGCTCTAGCCAGAGATTCTATCACAAGTAACTTTTAAACTGCACTGTAAAAACACCAGACCTGGCCTCTTCCCTAGGGGAAAGACTCCCCCTGGTTTTCATGGTGAGAGCCAGCAGGACACACCTTTATATCTGAGCTTGGGCTTGGAGGGAATTAGGGACACTATGACGAGAGGGCAGACCCCTAAATATATACTGTTCACTCAAAAGACATGGCATCACCAGAGATCCACTTCATCTTTGCCCTCAGAGCAATCCTCTGCAAACCAGAAGGCTGGAGATCATTTGTAGCAAATGAGAAGTGATAATGTTGACAACCATATTTCCAGTGAATCTAACAGTTAACCATCAAATGGTTTGTCTTTGCAGAACTTCCCATCAGGGGAAACTAGAGAATTGTACATCTAAAAAGCATTTTCCTAGCGGGGAAGGGGACAAAGGTAGAAGGGAAATGTACCAAAGTCAAACAGCATTCAGAAATACCAAGCTTCTGAACTCCATCACCTCAGAATCACCATGGTGCTATCAAATACACAAGGATGAGGGTGGCAAAGGTAAAAACTGCTTCCTAAGATTTTATGTCTTCAAGTCCCCTGCTATGCTAGGGGCTTTACAACCCTGAATTAGCCATGGCAGTGGGTTTCAATTGGGCAAAAAAGACATACAGAGTCAATGTGGACTTAAGGTAAAGGGAGAAAAAGGAAAATATGCCTATCTTCTTGTTCACACCCTCTTATTCATCCTGAGCACCACCAAAGACAATAATAATGAGGACCATGCTAGGAAGGGGGACAAGAGAAGGAAAGGGGCAAAGATGGTAATTAGAAAGGGGGAACAGCAAAGAAACTGGGAAAAGTATCCTGAAGCTGCAATTGTCCCACAGGCACCACAGAAGTGAATCTTACAGCCTCTAAAAAACTGGAGTTTTGAAACCTTCTACAACTAATTACAAACACTATGGTTAAAAGCTGACATCACAAATGACAAAGATTCTCTGCTCAACTCAGGTTCCTCTGAAGTCTCTTTTTAACTAGGTCCTGAGTTTTGGGTACCAGGTTCATCCCTGCATTTTCCAGTTGAGCAAGAATCCTGCTAAGTCAGTTTAGTCAGAATCCCCCGTCTCCAATTTCTCATCATCCTTCCTGGTTCCTCATCCTCTACCATCTCCAATCTCACCCTGCTCCTTGATTATAAATTCCCACTCTTTCTATCTGGAGTTGAATCCAATCTCTCTTCCCAACTAGAAAAACCCCATATCAGTGGTCCCTACACATATCACAATGGTCCTAAGTCAAGTCTACCTTATTCTACTTTAACAAGTGTCATGAATAACTTTTTATTTAACACTAACAAGGCGGAAGGAGGAAAGCCCTGCCCTCACCCCCACAAGCAGACTGCATAGGCTCAAGCACCTGATTGAAGACAAAGACTCTACAGGAATCAGAGATATGCCCTCTTCGAATCAGCTATAGAATTAGAGATTTGACCATTTAAAATATCAATTTATGAGAATTCTGAGAGTACAAGGATACTGACCGGGCTTAAATTGTGCAAATGTAGTTTTCTAGAACATGAAATTGCATTTAAAAAGCAGTGTAAATGAGGATATCCAAGAAAATTAGAATAATCAAGTTTAGTTGTTGACAATGTTGTAAGTAGTGACTTCAGATCAAATGATGCCACTCCTTCTGGATGAACCCAAAGCAAGACAGCTAAAAGGCAACAGTAAACTTCAACAATGCTAAACATTTTATTTGTGGGCTCATGTAGCATCTAACACATTGACGTAGAAAATTTAAGAGCAACACTCAAGGTGAAGGGGGCATAGGGGACAGCCACAAGTTCTTTTGCAAGGTCTGCAGTAACAAGTAAGAGAATGACCAAATTGTGTGGGCCAGGAGTGACCTCATCATTTCAATGACCGTTTACAAACTCCCTCTCTGCGCCGCAGGAGGGAGGGTAGTAGGAGAGAATGGGAGAAACCCCAGTGGGTGTGGGAGAGTAGCTAAAAGAAATCCAAATGAAAACTAAAGTCACAGGAGCAGAAATCTATACTCTTACTACTCAGATACTTCCAGAAATAGTCCCAAGTCAAAACACAAAAGCAAACCAAAGAACAGGCACTAACTTGTATTAAAACTTCTGAGAACCCCGAGGTGGGGAAGATAATGAGCTTGGGGGAAAGGACAGAATCAGGCGACAACTGTCCAAAGCTGCCAGCTCTGGGGTGGCACAAGAGCAAGGAGAGAGCATGTTCTCACTTGAGCACATTCGATTATATTCCTAGACAGACAGACAAGACAAAGATATTAAACACTCACAGCTTCTGCCCTTGGAATTCATTTTTTGCTGGGTGATGATGGTGAGAGACAAAAGGCTGTAGGATTTTATTACACTGAATTTTCAGTCTGTCAGGTTCCATCAACTATCTCAGGATTAATCTGTATCTTTCAGGATGGAGATCAATCTCTACCAGCGCCCCAATGACTATTCTCTCGACTTTATGGATATATAATAATATCAATTGGCCCAAATGCTTGTTACAAACTGAAACGGCTTAATGGATTCTCAGTTGAAAAGCGTACATTGCCCTGGACCTGATATTACTGCACCCAAGCATCTCCAGAATAACTATAACCTGTTAGGCAAAAGGAATGTCTAGACTGAAAGAACCATTCACTCCTTTGAGAGAAGAGGACTGGGAGGGGGTGAGGGAAGAAGGGGTGAAGCCAAAAAGCTTTAAAAGCGAGGAGGCGGGTCTATAGAGCAATCTGTGAATACAAGACAGAGCCTGGTTCAAATCGCAGGGTGGAACCTGGACATTTTTCTGAGGAAAATGCTGAGCTGTTCGTTTAATACACACTGAAGGGAACAGCAAGGGCTGGGGTAACTTCTTTCCCCTTTAGAAGAAATAAATAAGCCTGCTTTGAGCGATGTCACGTCTCTCTCCTCTGAAAGCACACAATGGTCTAATGATCCTGGCCGTCCCAATGGCCAAAATCAACAAATGAAGCTGACAGCCAACTTGCTTGTGCAGAACACAGTGCACTCACTCACAACAGCTGCACTGACAAGAAAAGAGGAAACAGGGTTTGGTAAGAATAGGGTGGACAGTACATGCTGCACCCCACCCACAGGGACCAGCCTCCAGCCAGGGCCTGAGGGAGCAGGCAGGCTGGAAAGGGCGCGCACGCAGCACATGGCAGCCCCTCGGCAGAGATCCACTACAGCTTCTGCCTTGGCAGAGATCCACCTATAGCTTCTAAAACAAGCCCCTCCAGCTGGATAAACAGATACTAAAGGCAGCTCCATGTAAGTAAGAATGTGGCTTCCTCCTCATCCCAGACCACCTTACAGAATAAAATAGCGCAACCTTCCTTCCAGCCTCCCCAGGAATAAGGAAAACTGTCCTAGGAGAGGCAGAGTGATCGACTCAGAAAGTCAAGTGTCAGTACTCTGCCTACCCCTCCCCAGATGATGAACGGTGAGTAAAGCCCACCAATGAGCATGGAATGAGACATTATACTTTGAACATGTGAGTATCAATTATGTGCTGGGCAGTGACCTAGCAACAGATGTGAAGAAAGGAGAAATCTACTTTACCCAGAAAATCAAATGAGGAGGGAAGAAGAGGAGGCATTTTAAGGGAGAAATAGAAACTACAGACATCCATTATACGATTTATCCAGAATCAGCAGGACAGAGAAGCACCCAAATTCTGGGATCATTGTCTGAACAAAAGGTGCAGATGTGCACATAATGGGGATGCTTCTGCATAGCCTCACGAAGGGCCAAATATGGTGACACAAGGACGAAAAATGTACATCAACTGGTTTCTCGAAGAGAGATGAAAAGGTCAGGAATACAAAGGCCTTCAGAGCTCAACTGAAGAGATCCTCCTGGGAAACAGCAACATGCCCAGGTGGCCACCAACACACACGACCCTGAATCAGGCAAAGGGATTTGCAGCCAAAAAAGAGACTGACAGCATAGTAGATGGTGAGATTAATGCAAACAACCAGAAACTGGCTGCAGATTTTCAAAGGAGTGCTGAAATGAAGTGGCATCAAAAATATGCCTATGCAACAGGCCTGTCATTTGCTAGGGGGAAAAAGCAAGCATCTGTGTCCTTCAGCTTCCCCTCTCATCTCAGTATTGAAAAGCTTTTTCCAAAACAGAGACATGAGCTGATGCTGCTTCATCCAGAATCTATCATCCAATCTAAAGTTTACCCAGTGACCACAATACAGACACTCGGCAAGATGAGAGATTTATAGACACTTACTAAAATTATAGACACTTAGTAATAAAAATAAATCCCCAGATCCATAGTGCTATGAGATATGAGGAAGTTAAATGTCTGGATTCTGAAACGAACAAAATTTTCCCAGTACAAAGCTAATTAGCCCACCAAGAAGTGAAACCTATAGCATGGCCTGCAGAAGTACAAGGCACTGGTCAACTGCACTAAACTTGCTTTGAATATAAATAACATGAAAAAGAAAGGTAATTTATCTAAACACAGTGTATGTAGCTCTGCAATCAGTACCTCATAAATAGAGAAAGATGAAGGAAAAGCATTATAATTGATTTTAAAATTAGTTCCAAGCAAAGAAATAATCTGACAACCAACAAGGTCGACAACAGTAAAAACTATATAGCCCTCAGGGAAAACGTGCACCTACAAACGTCAATGAATCAAGACACCTCAATTGCTCTGAAAGAAGAATACTTGGGAAAGCCTGAGTAAGAGCAGATGTGTTAAAAGAATGTCAATTGGGGACCAATCTGCAAAAGCACTTAAAATCCTGACATTAACCCCTCTGGTAGACTGCAGCCACTCTGCACTATACTAATGGAATACTACTGGGAAGAACGCCACCTCCCAGAGAGGCAGGGCTAGTCAGCTCAATGGCAGCAACCAGACAAAGTAGGAGTGGGAAAGGAAGTGTCTACAGAAAACTAAGCCACGTGTAACCTGGCCATCAAAGCAAGTAATCCGATTAGGAAACAGGAAAATGGGAGTGCAAGTTGACACAATGGCTCAAGTTGGAATAGCTATCAGAAGCAGTAAAGGAGATTAGCAATAAATTGAGAGATAGTCAAATGCCACTCAAAAGCAATATATGAATTAGGTCTTCAGCCTCAGCAGATATTTAGATTTAAACATTAATACTTGGCTGTGTTTACATCACTCTGCAAGATTGTGAGAAAGAAAGAATATGAAGCTGAGAAAACCACGCCATTCCAGCCCTCAGAGTAGTTTAGGCTTCACAGTGGAAAGCAGGCCCTGACATTAACAAGTAGTACAGGCTGACAAGGAGGTGGGAAGTACTATGTGTATGAAAATCTTGGGGCAAAAGGCACCTTCAAGAACCAGCGCAAGAAAAAGGGTTACCTGAGCACAGAACTTTGTTAAATGGCCATAGGACAGTAAATATGACGCAACTGTCAATGTAAGAAACAGAGAATTACTGTGGCTCACAGGATTGAAAAGAGGCGAGAAATATGAACACACCAGCAGCAGAAAGTTTCAGATAAATTGAAAACAGAGAACTGTGTAAAGGCGATGATTAAATGAAGAGAGAAGAGAGAGAAAAAGAGATGGATTGCAAGAGGTAAATGTACATGGTTCAGGGAAAGATTAATGCCTAAGAACCACTAGAAGATGCCAAAATCCTACAAAAAGTATTTAGAGGGAACAGGCAAGATCATGGGAAAGGGAATGCATTAACTAAAGGAAACAAAAGAAAATATAATTTGTAATAGGGAGAAGAAAGCAAATCAAAGGGAAATAGGATAGATTCTTGCTGTCTTCTCCAGGTCACAATTCACTATAAAGATCAATGGAATGTACATTTTGGGAACTCTGCAATCTACCCAAATACCAAATGTCTTTACTTTCCCCTTGATTCAAGCCTGCCCTCCATGATCTCTCCAGCCAAAAAGCAGGTTGTACCTACCTATGCATCTTTTTACAAATGATAGGATATGTGTGTGTGTGCGCGCACATACTTACACTAGAGGCCCGGTGCACAAAAATTTGTGCACTTGGGGGGTTGGGGGGGGCTCAGCATGGCCTGTGCCCTTTTACAGTCTGGGACCCCTCGAGGGATGTCCACTTGCCAGCAGGGAGCAGGCCTAAGCTGCAGTCAGACATCATTAGCGCTGCTGATGAGGCGCGAGAGGCTCCCGCCATCATCACTGTGCTGGCAGCTGTCAGCCTGGCTTGTGGCTAGGCAGAGCTCCCCCTGTGGGAGCACACTGACCACCAGGGGGCAGCTCCTGCATCGAGCGTCTGCCCCCTGGTGGTCAGTGTGTGTCATAGTGACCAGTCATTCTGCTGTTAGGGTCAATTTGCATATTACCCTTTTATTAAATAGGAGATGTGTGTGTGTGTGTGTATCCTGAAATCTTTAAAAGGTGAGCTAAGACTCACCCATAGTCTTCTCATAATTTTTTCAGTCCTCTAACAAAGACAGTTTCAAGTGTTCTCAGAAATGCCCAGATCAAACAAATCTGAAGCATATAGAATGCCTCTGCCAGGGCTCTGGTATATTCTCAGTCTGTCTTTTTATCACACCACTGCAGTCCCCAAATCTCCCCATTGGAAACCAGTGAAATGCTATATCCATTTCAAAGAGCTTTTGCTTCTCTCCAAGGTCCGTAATGCCAAGCTGGAGTCCCTCTCTAATTCACTATTTGCCTTATGCTCCGTCACAAGTGGGAGATCACAGTCAGTGGGCTTATTGGTTCGCCCGCTTCACTTAGGAACCGCAGCCCCACAGCTTTCTGTTGGTATGCATCTAAGTGGCAGCATCATTTGCTTTAGGGTCCAGAGGGACCAGTCATCTTGCTTTCAGAAATCTAAACTGGAGGGAATAGGTTGAGAACCACTTTTAATCGTGTCTAAATGGCAAAGGACCCTAGGGCCCTATGCAACGAATGGAGTTATTAGCACCTGAAACTGCTCTGCTTCTGACAAAAAGCCCTTAAGAATCCCAGGGCATCACTCATAATATGCCTACCTGCAGCTCCATCTACCATCAACTGCCTACTAGAAGACCCAGTGGGGTGAGGCTTGGGAACAGCTTTCCCATCCAAAGGCAACAAGGGCACTGGGAGATCAGACAGATTGCAGCTTTAATAAAACTGACCTTTCAGTGCCCAGGTCTGAATATTTAAAGACCCTGCTGTGAAAGAACATTTATGTGGTAAATACATTCACAGGGAAAAGGCTGAAAGAGAGGGTGATGAAAACGAATACAAGGTGAAAGCACAGGGCTAGGAGATGAGAGGCTCCACCCTTCCATACTTACCAAAGGTCCAAGCTGAAGGAGCAGACAGGGATAGGGGTGCAGGTAGGGGTGTGTGTGTGGTTGGGGAAGAGGGGGAAGTGGGGGAGCTAAGGAAAGCGGTTTGAGGGAAAAGCCCTGCAAATGAAAGCACACTTTGTAACACTTAACACCTGGGGGTAGAGTAAATCGCGTGCCTGTTTTCAAGGTAAATTTCAGTTCCTATATCCTGGTCCACTACAATAGCACTGCATGAGCAGGCTTCATGGAGAAGTAAGTCAGCACCTTGATCAGATGCCAAGGGTATGTATTTCCATTGTCATTAACACTGCAAATGTAACACAAAGCGCACAGCAGCCCAGGGCAATAGAGCACTAAGTTTTCCAGCTGCACATCAAAGCCACTTGCTCTCTAGGAAGTCCTAAGGCTGCACAATGTGTTATCTCCTCTAAGGCAGTAACTTAGAAACCCAGAGCCTTTCTCCAAGACTTAGTACTTGTTTCTTTGTAGCAAACAACTGAATAAAATCAACTGTACAGTGTAACACTGAGTTCAACATCCTCTGGGGTCAACCAACCATGAATCAAATATATTTGGGAAAAGAAAAAATGTTATGTTTTTGCTGACATGCACTAGGTAGTCTGGCCTACAATGGTTATAATTGTATAAAGCACTAGCTGTACCTGGCCACGCTTTGCTGTGGCTCAGTATGGTTAAATGGAAGAGAAAGAAAAGAGAAAGCCCACATTTCTAAAATGTTGAATGGCACAATGCTTGTGGGTATACAATGAGCCCTCCCGACGGCTGACCCTGGCACGCCGCGGCGCCCACCCTGCCTGGCTGGTCTGGCCTCGCACATGTGCACCTCTGCAGCCCGGGCCCCACAGGCGGCCCGCACCCCCTGCCTGAAGCAGCCCAGCCACTCCTGACTCCCGCCAGCAGGAGTCAGGACCCCTTCCTGAGTCGCCCAAAAGCCAGAGGAAAAAGGAGCCCAGGAAGCTCCCCGCCCTCGCCTGTCACACTCCCCTGTGAGCCCTCGGCCACCTGCGTGGGAGGGGGAGGGGGGGGACCTCGGCAGCCACCCATGCCACAAGCCCCAGCCCAGACCCAGCCCGAGGACCAGCCCCGTGCTGGTTGATATTTCACAACATGATAACTGGCACACCAATTGAATTCCATCCCTGGCAGATCGAGTGAATTCCAAAATTCTGTTGGATAATTAACCACTTTATCTGCTTCTACAACAGTGTCGACGGACTTGTATGTGACTGCCTGGCTTTGAATGTTAGACTGAATATGTTAAGTTTGTAGCTTGTGTTGCTTTTACGTCCAACAGATGGCACCGTTTTTCAAAAAAAAGCATGTTTTTACCTGTTTTTTCAAAAAACAGCATGTTTTTACCTGTCACAGGTGTGACATCTATATAATGTAGGTATATAAAACACACGTGTATTCGAATGCAATATTATGTCCAAATTTCTAAGCAATCGGTGAAGAACTTTCAGAGATTTGAGATTTTGAACAAATGAACATTTACATTTTTATTTATATAGGAGATGTATAGACTTTTGTTCTTGCCATTATTCTCTAAACGTAACAACTAATTTACAGAGCTTTTACACTGTACTAGATATTATAAATACCCTAGAAATAATTTAAAGTATATGGGAGAATGTGCTTAGGTTATAAGCAAACACTACACCATTTCACATAAGGTACTTTAGCAGCTACAGATTTTGATACCCACAGCAGGCCCTGGAACCAATCCCCCCAGGCTCCCAGCAAAGACTGTACCACAGGAAAACCACATCAGCATCCAAAATGGCTCTCAGCCTGAATGAGTTAACATCTCTAAAGAGTCAACTCTGGATTCATATGGAATTACCCAAAAGCACTGTGCCACAGAATCAGAATCAGCAGCATCAGCCATCCAATTGTACCCTTTCTGAGGAAACTATTAAACACCCTTGCTTTTAACTCCTGTCATACTTGGAAGCAACAAATCAGGTTCTAACCAAAATCTAAAGAATGAAATACAGGGTACCATTGGAAAGCAATTGCCTAGGGTGAAAACAGTTCCTTTGATCGTGCTGTTTTGTCCAGAGCCCTTCCTCTGGCTGCAATTAGAAAGTAACCAAAAGAGGGAAGTAGTAGTATACAGTTAGCCTAGGGCAAAACCTTCTTGCTTTTATGTATAATTCAAGAGAAATGAACTAGTCTCTGTACAAAAAAAGGAAAATAATTTGCCTGACTCTCCCCACAATATATAGATGTCTCAGTAGATCTGTATTAGTTGATGACATGTTATTAGAGGCTTTAGGGTTTGGGAAAGATAAACATTCAAAGAAATCTCTCCTTCCCTACTTGAAGGGCAAGCCCATTGGGTCATCTGGGAGCTGTAGGGAGTCACTGCATGCCATCTGCCTGCCCTTGAGGAAGCTAGACTTGCTCTACTGAACTACTCCTCCAAATCCTTAATCTGCACCTTCTCCCACTCTGCTCAGAACAGGCCCCAGTACCATAAGCTGTCAGGGTATCTTTTTCTCCACTTTAAAGCCAGTGACCTCCAGAAAGTGTCCAAAAAAATTAGATGGAAGGTAATCTCCTGAGTGTTTTATTCAACACCTTCCACAGTCCATCCGTAGTCTCCAAATAATCCTCAAGCACTCTGTGTTTCTGCCACTACAAGATCACCCCCCATTCCTAAACAACCCTCAACATTCTCATCGGAGAGTCTACTGGCCCTGTTCTAAGTAGGAAAGCCACATATTCTTGGGAACTTTGTGCCTTGCTCAAGGGCACCTGGCCAAAGGGACAGGAGCAAATGGGTGCTGAAATTTAGCCTCCCTTGTTTGTCAAACCATGTGCCCTGACATGAGGCTGCCTGGAGGAAGGAATAACCTTCTCTCATTCGTTACAAGGCTGCCATATGGGCTAACAGAGTTCTGGCCCTAATATCTACATCTTGAGTACTCAACTGGTCTTCCTTGGATAATAACAGTTGGTATACAGTAAAGAATAATAGAATCCAAAGATCCCAAGAAGTTGTATGCCTGTTTGCCTTGTCATTACAGACATAATTATATCCTCACTGGGATCTCCAGGTGATTTTTATTCCTACGTGAGTATTATACATCTACTAGAGGCCAGATGCACAAAATTCGTACACCTGGAGGTGGGGTGGGGGTGGGGTGTCCCTCAGCCCAGCCTGCACCCTCTCCAATATGGGACCCCTAAGGGGTTGTCCAACTGCCAGTTTAGGTCCGATTCCAAAGACGAGAATAGGGCCTAAACCAGCAGGACAGCCCTCTCACAATCCGAGACTGCAGGCTCCCAACCTCTTGCCTGCCTGCCTGCCTGATTGCCCCTAACCACTTCTGCCTGCCAGCCTGATCACCCCCTAACCACTCCTTGCTAGCCTGATTGACACCTAACTGCTCCCCTGCTGGCCTGATTGCCCCCAACTGCCCTCCCATGGCAGCCTGGTCACCCCCAACTGCCCTTCCCTGCCAGCCTGGTCGCCCCTAACTGCCCCCTCCTGCAGACCATCTTGTGAACACTTGGGGGCGGCCATTTGTGCAAGGGCATGATGGTCAATTTGCATATTACCTCTTTACTATATAGGATTGTTATATAGGATGTTAACTCTAAGATAAGCATAGAGTTGAATCTTTCACCCATTATGAATTCTGTGAAATTCTTTAAGTAGAAAGGCAACTCTAAATCTCCAGTATAAAAAGAGATTGGTTGAGCTACATCATCAAGTTCTCAATTATCATACCATTCACCCACTGGACCTTGGTGAAAAGAAGCTTACCAAGCCCTAACCAATTTGGCTCAGTGAATAGAGCGTCCACCTGTGGCCTCAAGGGTCCCAGGTTCGATTCTGGTCAAGGGCAGATACCTTGGTTGCAGGCACAAAACCAGTGGGGAGTTTGCAGGGCAGCTGATCGATGTTTCTCTCTCATCGATGTTTCCAACTCTCCCTTTCCCTTTCTTTCTGCAAAAAATCTATAAAATATATTTTAAAAAAGAAAAGAAAAGAGGTTTATCAAAAGAAACATCACAACTCCTTGCTGCAGATCAGTTTTCATCTTATATGGTCTCTTATAAATGCAAATTACTCTCAGATTTTGTAAATGCTAGTCACCAACACAGTACTCAAACCTAAATTCCCCGGTTTAAAATTCTTCAAAAACAAAATCTAAAAGCATGGCACACATGATTAACACAAGACCCCTGCTTACCTCCCAAGCCCACTTCTCTTCTCTCTAGCATTAACGATCCTCTCTAGCCCAGTCATACTAAATTATTTGGAAGTCATCAGATGCCCCATGTTCTCTCTCTCTTCATGGGTATCCTGAGATGTTCACAGGTCAAGCAAGATCTGGCCCTGCCTGTATTTTGCATCATACCACTCATGAACCATCCACAATAACCATCCATTCCCTATTCCCAAACTTGCCCAATTCTGGTCAGTGAGAAATTGTCTTCTCCCCACTTTTTACTTAGCTAACTCCAAGCATCCTTCCTTAAAGAAGCCCCCTCGGAGTACGCATTCTCACAGATTCTAAACTTCTGTTCCATGCGACGTGAAATTACGTGTGGTCTTCCCCGACTAGATTTCAATGTTCCAGGAGGGTTTGCTTTATCCCCGGCAGCATTCTCAGAATAGTATCCAGTGCAAAGCGGCCCCCAGTAAATAGTTACTGATGATGATGAACCCACTCATTTGAATTTCTAAACTTGTGCTGTCCATTACCATAGCTACAATCCACATGTAGCTGTTGAGCCCTAGAACTATACTAGAACAAATTGAGATGTGTTCCAAGTGCAAAATATACATGAGATTCAAAAGACTTAGTAGCCCTAGCCGGTTTGGCTCAGTGGATAGAGTGTTGGACTGCAGACTAAAGGGTCCCAGGTTCGATTAGGGTCAAGGGCACATGCCCAGGTTGCAGGCTCCATCACCCCCAGAAGGTGTCCAGGAGCAGCCAATCGGTGATTCTCTCTCATCATTGATATTTTTCTCTTCTCTTTTTTCTTCTCTTCTCTTCTCTCTCTCTCTCCCCTCCTTTCTGAAATTAATTTTAAAAAATATATAGAAAAAAAAGACTTAGTAAAAACTTAAAAATTAAGTAAAATATCTCATTTTTTAATATTCTAAATGTTAAAAATGTTTTGGATATATTAAATAAAATGCATTAAAATTAATTTTTAATATATCTATCAGATATCTTAAAATAACAAATACAGCTAGCATTTGTAGCTTACATCATACAGCTATCGGACAGTGTTGGTCTAGAGTGCCCTTTCTCCAATCTGATTTCTCTTCTTCCATGAACACTTAGATATACACTAGCTGCTCCTGAGAAGACTTCCCTAGCATCCACCACAACTTCTTCACAGCACTCCCCACCACTGTGCTCAAGGTGCATTACATTAACTTACTGAACTTATTTCTTTACGTGACCCCTCACTAAAATCCTCTAAAGGAACTGAATGAACAAAATAAGGGAAATCATTCTTCATGTCAATCAAAAGCCATATGTTGTAGACTCTTGGAGCTAAGCCCTACATAGAACTTCCTGAAAATGGACTAAGATTCTCAGGAGTGAAATTAAGGGAGAGAGAAAGGGAGGGAGCGGGAGCGGGGGGGAGTGGAGAGGGGAGGGGGTTGGGAGAGAAAACACCTACCTTGGGGTAAAGAACAGGGAATTCAAAAGCCTAAACTAGTACATATATTCCAACTTCTCATTGTCCATTGAGGCTAGGGGAAATCTATCCAATTATACCCTGAAAGAGTTCAAAAGGATCCTGAAAAACTAAAAACCCTCAGTAATAGTTTACTTCTTACTCCAGAAAACCTGCTGTCATCCTACCTAAGCTATAATACTCCTAACCCCCTAAAATTTGCTTAAAATTCATCTACATAACCTACATTAACATAATGCATTTGGCTGATGATGCAGGCACAAAAATTAACGTTCAAGAATTTCAAAGCTGTGGTTGCTGTGGGAACCTTAATTCCAACTGCATGGCACAGATGCAGAATTGTGGACTACTCCCAATACTGATCAGATTGGAGATATTTATTTACTCTGTGCAATGAAGTAGAGCTACAGTTACTAAGAGAAACTTATTTTGGCATTTCTTAGGCTTTCATGCATTTAAATTCTCAACGTTACCACAATACTGTTTGCTGCATTAAATTGCCTCCTCCATGGGGGAAAAAGGGAGAGAATGAACTGATTGGCCAGACATTCAAAGAACCCATCCTGTATGTGTTTCTTATGCATAATCTAATTCAAAAGACAATCAAGATATTTGTATTTTACTCTTATGGGCTGTCTGTAAACTCTCATGCAAATGAAAACAAGGCATGAATTTCAACTTATACGTGTACCAAATCATGTGAACCTGCAACACAACAAAAAAAGCAAATTTCATGTCTTTAGAACTACAAAGTAGATAAATTTTAAAAGTAGAGAGTACAATTTCAGCCACACTGTTTAATTTATGAAAACAGTCCAAACACTTGCCTATGTCACTGGCTCTCACTGAGAACCCAGTTCTATGACCAGTCAACACAGTCGCACACTTTAGTTATTAGAGGGCAGAAACAGGAGATGTAAAGGTATCTGTAACAACAACACATAGGCAGACAAAAAAGTTCAACCTGAATCCCTATTCCCAACCGCTCATAACTCTAATGAGGGAAGAAAATGGCCTCAAAATGTAAAACAAAACTGTCTGGAGACTACCAATTCTTATCGTTTTTATCCTAAGCACTATAGGCCCAGTGCACGAAATTCGTGCAAGGGGCTCAGCCCTCGCAGCTGCAGCAGCTTGCCTTGGCCCTCTCAGCCCCAGCTTCATCGGAAAGGTCGTCTGGATGGACATCTGGAAGGTCAAGGTGGTTCGGGTGTCCGGCCTAATTAGCATGTTACACTTTTATTATTATAGGTAATTTCTCAAAATCACCCACACTGGTTAGGTAAGTACCTATGCTGCCAGAAGATCCAACAAATAACACAAACAGTGTAACTAATAATTACAGTTTTTTACTAATAAAAACAGTATAACTAATAATAGTTACCACTTGAAAAGATGACCCCAGAGAACATATATAGCAAGATTCACTTCTTCCTAGAGCAAAAACAGATGGGCCTACCTAGTCAAAATGAACAGCAGAAATGGGACGTACTACAACACATGTCAGATGCAGACCTTCTCTATCCATATTCTCAGAGAAACAAGATCTCACTAATAAAACACACCTACCACCTCACATATGCAACCATAACTCCTCTCACGCCCCCAAGGGAAGAAGGCCAGCAGTGCCCATCCATAATAAAGTAGAGCAGTGAGGATGAGTCAGGACAAATTGAAGTCTGCCCAATAACAGCTAAGCTTCAGATATCATGAAATACTTCGGAGATTTAAAATACTTGTCCTCTGGAATTCTCAGACATACGTATCACATTTAACTAATTCTCCAGTTCCTTCCATTTAGTTTTTGAAGAGAAGCTTTACTGCTTCCCTACCTACTTCCCTACTGTTTTCTTACCTGTGTGTTCTCCCCCTCCAGCCTCGGTGGTCGGATGCTGGACAGGTGGATGGTCTTGTAGTCACCAGAGTTCATCTTCACAACAATGGCATCAGCATTCAGCACCTGCATCACCTGTGGGCATGAAGGCAAACTGCTTAAACCTGCTTCAATGGCCCAGATAATCGTAGCACACATGCTATGGAACAAGGTTTTCACCAGTCACAGGGAGAAAAGTGAGATCAATAGTCATTGAGGCAGATCTAATATCATCCATCATGAGGCAACAATGTTGGAAAACCTATGCTACAATTGCCAGGCCCCAAAGACCTAATTATGATTTCCCAAAGAGCAGAGTCCATAGCATTCACAAAGATAGTCAATCTTTTTTATCTTTTCCCTGACCAAGACATGTAGTTAACTGCAAAGCTTACGAACTGGAGATCCAGTCTCTACATGTTATTGGAGATTTTCCTGGAAACAGGATCTAAACTAAAATCAATCCCTATATCCCAATGTGAATCTAGGAAAAGAGGCAAGAGCTGGATTAGAAGGAAGTGCCAGCACTAGATAAGAAAGAAGCAAAGTAGGATGCCCAAAGAGAGAGCAGAAAAATAAAGAACAAGTGAAGGGCAAAAAGAATTGTCATCTCAGCGTGGAAAAGATGTTAATCTCACAGGGAGAGACATTAAATTGCTAAGACATTACTTTAGCTACTCGAAAAGCCACTTTTTCAGAGCACTACTATGGCCATCTTTGTTTTAGAGCCACCAATCAGTGCCACTGGACCACACGCTCAGCTGAAAACGATGAACTTCCCGTCTGAGATCATTAACAAGGATAACTATTTGAAGGGCAAAAGTACAAATATTCCTCTGTGGAGGTTATCAGGATACCCTACTAATGTGCACAGAATAAAATTCCATTGAAACCAGACCAGGTTTCAAGTAAAACCCACAATTCAGCCAGCAGTCTATAATTCACCCAATTATACTCAGATCCTGTTGTTACAGGGCTGTTTCTTCCTTTTTGCAAACAACACTTTGCTACCAGGTAGCAGCTGATTACAAAACAGGTCACCATCCACCTCATCCGCAGAATTGAAGCCACCTCTTCTAGGCTTGAGTTAGGTCCCATCAGGATCTAACGGAGAGCCGAGCAAACTACAGGGTCAGCTGCCACTGTATTGAGGGTAGACTTCCCAAATGAAACAAAAAGAGCTAGACTCTCCTTTCCTATGGATAAAACTATTAACTATTCAGATCTCTGAAAACAAATATACCCATTTACTCGCAGGATCCTCCAAAATGGCTATCTTCTACCTTTTGCCAAAGAACCAGCCACACACACACCAAAAAGAGTAATTTAAAGGACAACCTGAAGAAAGAGCAAAAAACAAAAACAAGCAAGAAATTATACATAAGAGGAGACAGCAGGAGGAAAGTGCCATCAAACAGAACGAATGAAAAAAAGGTGAGAGTTAGAAATGAGCTGTAAATCCATGGAAGACTGAATAGGGCTGCTGGATGGAGACATCCGTGGTTTTACAACCACAGGTAATAGAAATCATGTATAGAAAACCAGATCACTGACTGGAAAAGCAGTGCAAGTCTAAATACCTAAGTAGATTGGGCAGGAAAGGAGTGGGAGTGGGAAATTATACATCTGTAAAATTATTTGTATCAGGTAACAATAGTTGATGACATTATATAACTTTCAAATGTACATTATAACACAATATCTGTGTATAGTCAATGCGTGCTCACCACCCAAAGTCTAGTTTCCTTCTGTTACCATATATCTGACTCCCTTCATCCTCCCCCCATTATACATAAGATTAACTTGCAACCCTGAAAGCAGCAAAAAGCCAATCTCAAATAACCATGGCTACACTGCTATAGCCTTTATGATGGATCTGATCATCACAAAGGCTAACCACTCCAAACCAAACAGCCAGGACCTACAACTCAGCTGGTCAGAAAAACTTGGTGAGGTCCAAGGATAATCAAAACCATGGTCTTTGGTCACACCAGGACCAAGTCAAGGTCAGGGTTGATTACCTAGGTATGGGTGGTACCAAAAGGCATAGGACCTTCCAAATGAAAGAGCCCCTGATGCCAGCCCAATCACAAAAACATGTCCGTGGAAACTTAAAAATAGTCCATAAGACATAAACTAAAAATACAGAGTAGATTCAGTAACTCAATGAAAAGGAGTGCATCTTAAAGAAAAAGAAAAAAAAAGAGCACATCTTGTTCCCACTATCATCTAGCTATTAATGTCCATCATTCCCTAAGGATACCACCAGTAGCTTGGAGAACTGACCAAAAGAATAAAAGATGATTTCTCTATCCTTTAAAATACCACATTTGGGTGAAAGAAATTATAATGCGGTTGACAGAACTTTCCATGGGTAAGGTATCCAGATAAATGCCACTCCGACCCCACCTTCAAACCAAAGTGAAGAAAAAGTTCCACAAAGCCATGCCAACCAAAATAGCAAAATAGCTAAGTAAAGCAAATCAATACCGCTCCTCCCTCAAAAGTACAGGACCATTGCCTAAGGCAGTGGTTCTCAACCTGTGTGTCTCGACCCCTTTGGGGGGGTCAAACGACACAGGGTCACCTAAGAGCATCCTACATATCAAATATTTACATTATAATTCATAACAGTAGCAACATTACAGTTATGAAGTAGCAACAAAAATAATTTTATGGTTGGGTCACAACATGAGGAACTGTATTTAAAGGGCCAGAAGGTTGAGAACCACTGGCCTAAAGGATAATATAGTAATTAGGCATCTCAAATGAACACACATTTCCTAAATCTCAATGATGAACAGAGCTACACATTCCTCTCACACCAAAACTAACTCATTAAATTGTCAATTGCCAAAAACATCGAGAAACTCCTATAATCAAGACATGAGAAATATCCAGACATTCTCCACTCCCTAGTCGTGCTAAGAGAGGAATAAAACCAGGGAAAGTATCACATGTTCACACCTTCACCCCCGGATTATAGACTGTGAAGATCTAAGCCTGCCCCTATGACAAGTTACTGGTGTTCGTCACCCCCTGTAACGGGTTAGCGTTAGCAGCATTAGCACCAGCAGCGAATGAATTCCTGAAGCTGTAAATTTCCGGCCTCAGCAGCACACTCTCTCTGCTTGGCATCTCCCTGATTAGAAACCTCCTCTTCAAGACCTGCACACTCTGACGCTGCCAGCTAAGGGAGGTTTGGCTTTCTGTTGAAGGGGTGAATGGGGAGTGCATGTGTCCCCGTGTGTGTGTGTATTTAAGGGGGATTTATGACTTATTATTCCTCTGTAAATGGTGTCATTAGTGTCTGGAGAACAAGCAGCTCAGAGCTGAGGCATGGAAGAGGCAATAAAAAAGTGGCTCTGGTCTATACTGTGCACTAGGTAAAATGCAGAGTGGCTACTACCCAAAGCTGCACATCAGCACCTTGACAGAGCACATTTTTAACAGTGAGGTTTCTTATGTGCTTTTCATCAGGATAATTCTAAATATGCCCGCATCACTCACTTTCTCCACAGCTGCAGATTCCTACTTAGTCTACCCATCCACCCACCACCATACCACACACTCTAGGAGATAACCTAAGGCACAGAAGCAGAAATCGACACTGAAAAAGTCACTAACTGGACTCAAAATACAGGCCCTAAATCTGAATCCCTCACCATTTCTTGAAGCCCAATCATAAATGGAAAAAGGAGTGATTTAATGATGACGACTGTAGGCTAAGGGCTGCCACAAGTCAAGAGAAGTGCAGAGTGCTGTCAGGGGCAAGGAAGGGACATCCATTCCCGTCTCTGGCCTCCTGCCACACTCCCATCTGCAGAGCTCATCCACAGCGATCGCCGGGTGGTGAAGAGCTGTTCAGCTTCTTAAAATCCTGCAGTGCATATAAAATGAATAAAAAGAGCCGACAATAGCCTCCTGAGCCTCAGAGACGCTCAGCGTAACTCCCCAAACACAAGTCTGGTATCCCCAAAGCTAACTAAATTATCATTGCCAGATAGGAATAAAAGGACCAGCAGCCCAAAAAGGGCTTTCTATAGGTCCCAGCAGGGAATACCCTTTCTACTCTCTGAAATCATGGCATCCAGCTGCATCTCCTGGTCCCAAGGCATGTATGCTATGTCTATTCTCCCCAAAGCTAATCCTGTAAATACTACTGAAGCAACATCAAACGTGGGTGAAATAAGGAATAGCCCACAACTATTCTAGCAATGGCCTGGAGTCCTACATAGCCTTGTCTCCATCCCCCAGAAGAGTACAGCTGCTACCCTGTGTCCTTGACAAAATAAATACCAAGCACACAATTTCCTGATGCAAATACCTCTAGGAACCTAAGCATGATTAAACAGACCGGACACTATAACAAGTACCTCGAAGGAAACCAGACATCAGGCAAATTCCCTCAGAAGGGCATCCTACAAAACACCCGACCAGGACTCCTCACTGCCAAGGTCATCAGATGCAAAGAAAGTCTGAGAAACTGTCATGCCCAAGAGGAGCCTGATGTGACATGACAGCTCAATTCAGTGTGCTATTGGGGATGAGATGCTGAACACAAAACAGACATTAGAGAAAATCTAAGGAAATCTGACTCAAGCATGGACTTCCATTGAAAATAACATAATATTGGTGTACTACTTATAACTGGTGTTCCATACTCATGTCAGATAATAATAGGGGGAATTGGAGGGGGGTAAGGTAATGTGGAACTCGGTGTACTATGTGCCCATTTTTTTCTGTAAATCTAAAACTATTCCAAAAAATAAAGTCCCAAATTAAAAAGCCAGGTAAATATTTTTTTACAATCGTTTCTAATTCAACCATTTTCTTTTCTCATCAGCAATCAGTTTGCTAACTTAAGCTATAAATCAAGTGGTTCTTCTTAAGAAGACACACTCACTTAATTAAAATACTCGAGAATATTACTTTTCATCATCATTTTAGCATTGATTCTAACTTCATGGTTGTAGTTATTCTGCAGTTTGATGATAAGAGCACATCTCATCTCAGAGCTGCTTTTCATTTTACTTTTGTGGTATAAACCAAGTCTTGATCTCTTTTGACATAAGAGATCGCCTTCCCAACCAGATCACCAACACAACTTCATCTAAAAGCCCTATGACAAAAAAGTCAAGGAAGTAGCTAGTATTTTTTTGTTCTCTCCACATTACCAAATGGGAATATAATGTAAAAGTCTAGATAATGCCAAAAATATTAACAAGTATCCCTGCTTAAGAACCATCTTAGAGAGACATAATAATGAATTCCTTTCAAAGCTATGACTGGACACGCAGCAAAAAATAATCAGGACCAAAACAAGTAGGTACTAGAATCCACTACATCCAGGGATAGCTTATAATTTCACCTCCAAAATTGGACATGGCCACCGATACCAGACAGTTCACTACTTAGCGCAATCTCCCAGAAACCACTTCCCTGAAAGCAGCGCTTCCAGGGCGCTGTGTTTTTAAGTAATCGGTTGGTACAGAGAACCAAGCTAGAGGCCCCTCACCAGGCAGGGGAGTGAGAAGACTCACCTCCTGAGGACATGCTGCCACTCCTCACCACTGCCCCTCCACCCACCCCTGTGTTATTCAGGTCTGTGAAATCTGCAAGACCTAAGCATACAGCAGAAGGGACAGGGAAGCCAAGCCACGTGCTCAGGGGACCATATGGCTACAAACAGCACAGATCAGCTAAAACGCCACAGGGAAGGCAAGCAGGAAATTGGCAAGCCACGACAGGCACAAAAGTCTCAAGCAGGCTCAGCTAATCGCTGTGAAGTGAACATGCTTCTCCGCTAACCTGGAGAGACAAGGAGAGCCCTCCCTTGCATTTCCTTCCTTAAGAAGTGAAGCTGCGTGAGCAGATAATGGAAACCAGGCTTTCAGGAGGCCACACGCATCAAGAGAATACTTGGTTGAGTTTCAAATTTCTCAGAAGTGAGACTCTTGGTCAACAGTCTGACCTACAATGTTGCATCAGTTCCAGAAATCACCTACAGTGTCCCAGAGGCAGTCAGTTAAGGAGTTCATAGGTCACCTTTCTTGGACTTTTCAGGCTATTTTGCTGTTCTCTGAGCAAACAATTCCTAGGAGACAGGGTAAAGAGAGAACTTCTAATTGCTCAGGCCCTATAGTCACCTCAAAGCAGAACCATTCAGCAAAAAGTAGTGGGACTGTCAGACTATGCCCTTGAAGGCTCCTGGCATCTCAGGACCTTTTTAGGTTTTCCTGGCATTAACAGACATTTTAAATCAGGTAAAATGACTATAAAACTGCAGTTGGGCTCTAGGTTATGAAAAGAAATGCAGATCATTTTTTTTCTTTTACAGCATATCCCATGTTCTATAACAGGAGTTGGCAAACTATGGTCCAAGAGCCATCCAGTCCACTGTTATAAATAAAGTTTTATTGGAACACAATCACACACAGCCATTCACACATGACATGTCTATAGCTGTTTTCTTGCTACGGTGGCAGCATTGAGTAGCTACAACAGAGACTATATGGCCCATAACACCTAAGATATTTATTATATGGTCCTTTAAGAAGTTGTTCGACCTCTGTTCTACAACATATTAGAAAGGATATACACTTGTTAACATTTCTAAAGAGCTATCTGGCAAATATGCCCCAAAATATTCCTGAGGAAATAACTGTTCTTTACAGAGATTTATTCCATTTTCTAAATAAATGGAAAAAAGATAAACTATATGAATATCAACCTATTAGAGACTGGTTAAATACACTATGATGTGGCCTCACAATGGAACAGAGAATTACAAACTGAAGCAAGCTCAAACATTTACTTTGGTTCCTTCCTTACAAGCTCTTAAAAAATAAAGGAATTTTATTGCCATAAGCTCAAAAGGACAAAAATTAATGGGAGAAAAGAATACAGCAACAGAACTCTGAAAGCTAGAATGCAGATGTATAGATGGAAACAGTGGTGACAAACACAATAGCAATCTGATTTATACTACAGACTTCCCCCAATCATCAAGACTAGGATTGGTTTAAAGCTTATTTAAGAAGCACCTGGACTTCACCAGTGTAACTCAGTTGGCTGAGCATTATCCCATGCACTTAGAGGACACAGGTTCGATTCCTAATCAGGGCACATGCCCGGGTGGTGGGCTTAATCCCCAGTAGGAGGTGTGCAGCCAATTAATGTTTCTCCCTCATCGATGTTTCT